>AYEL01064856.1:0-20639 GCA_000484575.1 Olivierus martensii | reverse complement strand
AAATTTAACACACTAGTTAACATGGTAGAAGCGCTTTCGATTCTTTATTGGAATCCTCCTCAGCTACAAACTCATTATAAAATCAAATTTTATACATTCCATCGAACGCTAACAGAATTCTACAAATATTTTTGAAGATTTTCGTTGCCCTAGCAACATTATTACAAAATTATAACTTAATTTATGTAAACATCAGTATTAGTATTTTTAATCGGAATGATTACATGTTAATTAACAAAAACTATTAATAATTAATAACATCAGGTATATATATCAAAAAAGGTTTTGTTCTGCTGTAATGAAACTGAAAACAAATTAGAATTAGATCAGGTATATTTTAGTAAGAAAATTGACACTTTCTTCATGAATATTACTCTAAATATAATATAATATACACAATAGTATACCCAGAATCTTTGGTACCTGGGTCGGCATTTTTTTGGCCCCTCTCCCCCTCCAACCAGATAAAAGTAGGAATCAACACTTATTCTTAGCTGGTAGACCAAGCAATATGGAAAAACACCTTATCATTAGGAATTTTAACAAAATATTAGTTTAAAAAGCACACGAATTACGTCATATCAGAGAGTAAACTGCCGTCAGTTAATTTCTACGTGCTTGGTATTGTTCATTTGGAGTAAAGATTTTACGTATTACGAAGTACAAAAATATTAATATTTATTTTAATCATATATGTCTATATAACCAAATTTAAAGGCCATGCTCAAAATGTTGTCCTTCCAAATGCTGACATAAGGTTAATCTATTTTGCAAATTATTTCTTACGTTACTAAGCATCTGTGGTGTGATTTCTTTACAGACTCTTATGATTCTTATTTTTAAATCGTCCAGATCCGTTTTTTTGCTCTAGCGTAAGTTGTTTTTTTGTTTCCTGTTTTATCATGAAAAGTGTTCTTCCTCTAGCGTAATCTTTTTTTTTTGTTTCCTGTTTTATCATCAAAAATATTTTTCCTTTTATCCATTTCAACACTTTTTAAGAGAGAAAATTCTGAAAAATATCGAAATATTAAATTATTGAGATGATTTTAAAATATATATTTTATAATCACATGAAAATTTAACGAAATATTGTTATCATCATTATAGACCAATAGACATTGGTGATGTTAAATAGATAACGGCAAAAAGCCCATCTTTTGGTGTTTCACCTCTTCAAAGCCGAGTAATTGTTCTTGGACTGCTCCACATCCGGTTTAAATAAACATTGTTGTTATTTACAAATCGCGTATGAATACAGTGTTATCTTTGATGGTTCGGCTGTGAGGTTATCTTGAAACAGACTATAACGGCAAAAGCCCATCTTTCTGGTGTTTCACCCCTTCAAAGCCGAGTAATTGTTCTTGGGACTGTCCGCGTCCGGTTTTACTAAATTAGCATTATTTTGTTAATTGTCATCGCAAAAGGAAGCGGAGCTTTGTTAGTAAGACTGGTCTATGCTTACAACTCACGGTTTTACTAACCGAAAATTAACGGTAATTTGTTCATTGACATCATAAAAAGCTCCTCGTTCGGTTTTACTAACCGAAAATTAACATTAATTTGTTAATTGACATCATTAAAGGGACGGACATTTGTTAGTAAGACTGGTCTATGCTTACAACTCGCATTAATTCTAACCGAAAATTAACGGTAATTTGTTAATTAACATCATAAAAGGAGGCCAACTGAAAATTAACAGTAATTTGTTAATTGACATCATAAAAGGAGGTGCATCCTTGTTAGTAAGACTGGTCTATGCTTACAACTCGCATTAATCAAATATTTACTTGCATTAACTGAAAAATGGTATAAAAGCCGAGTAATTGTTCTTGGACTGTCCGCGTCCGGTTTTTACTAAATTAGCATTATTTTATTAATTGGCATCGTGTCGCACTAATCAAAATCGCATTATTCGAACTCACACTAATCAAGGCCTACCTGTATATAATAATAATTATCTATAATTATTGTTTAAAGAATCAAGATGTGAAAATAAGCATATAAAAAAATGTAAAATAAATTTTGATCAATAATATATGTGATAAAATCAATAAGAAAGTCTAATAAATTCAAAAATAGTTTCTGATTTTTATTATAGACAGAATAAAGTATATTTGTCATATAAATTATAAAATTATATATTTTAATTTATTATATATTAATCTAAGTGAATTCAAAATATTATACAGTAGATTATTTGAGTCATGTTAAAAATTTATTCCTCCCATGAAATACTGTATCCAGATTTATTTGTTACTGGAATAACCTTTATCAGTTATTCCATTTCAATTTTTTACTAATTTAAATAATATCTTGTTTGCTGCGTCGTCCTAAGATATTTGGTGTCTGTTTAAGAATAAGTGTTGATTCCTACTTTTTATCTGTGATCTTAATAATTATTGGAATAACCTTAATTATTTATTCCATTTCAATTTTTCACTAATTTACATAATATCTGGTTTGCTGCGCCGTCCTAAGATATTTGGCAGCCGTGGGCTGGAATAACCTATATCAGTTATTCCATTTCAATTTTTCACTAATTTAAATAATATCTGATTTGCTGCGTTGTCCTAAGGTATTTGGCACCCGTGGGCTACTAACAATAATGCGTCCCTCTTTATAAGAAAATACATAGGGGTGAAGCGGAAGCGGGATGACTGATGAAGTTTTACAAAAGTTTTAGAATTAGAAAAAGTCAATATATTATCGATAAAAAAATAAAATTCATACAAAATTCAAATAATCTATATGAACAAAAACAAACTATATAAAGAAAAAATAAAAGTATCTTTATTATATGTATAACTGAAATATTAAAATTAGAAAAAGTCAATATATTACCGATAAAAAAATAAAATTCATACAAAATTCAAATAATCTATATGAACAAAAACAAACTATATAAAGAAAAAACAAAAGTAACAAAAAATAAAATTCATACAAAATTCAAATAATCTATATGAACAAAAACAAACTATATAAAGAAAAAACAAAAGGATCTTTATTATATGTATTAACTGAAATACTCATTTTCCTAGCTTTTTCTTTGACAAACTGGTTAATAATATATTGTACGCACGTACTTAAATAATTAAACAAAACATTGTATGATTTAAATATTTTGTCTATGTACAAAATACTTAAATCATTTAATTTGCTCCTGTCCCAAAGAAGAGCGTAAATAATTTTTTTTTCTTTAAAAAAAGTGCTGAAAAAGATCTTTCACTGCTGCAATTTGTAGTGGCAATTATTAAAAAAATGCGCATTGCTGTGGCCACGTTAGGAAATATAGACTCAATTTTTGAATCAATTATTGTCCTCAAACTAAGTTTCTCCGTAGATATATTTTCTTTATCTATCTATATACTTATAAAATACAGATTATGTATGCATGTATGTGTGTATGTATGATAACTTTTTTATTTAAAATCTAAAAAAAGATATTTAGGAATATGATATAGAATTTTTTTAAGTATCAGTATAGGCATGTCCCTACGTCGCCCTTTTTTTTATGGCCGTAGGGACCCAATTTTTTTCTTATTTATGACAATAAATATCAATAGATGGCGCTAAGTGTGAAAGTAAGGGGCAACAGACAACTTACCTGCATTGCTATTACTGGAGTTTTTACAGAATTATTTAGCTAATACTTATTATTGATTGATACAGGATACTGTTCAGTATATCAATTTGTGTTCAATTAGTATCTTTATATCATACCTTTTCATTGGAAGCTTTATTTTAAAGGAAATTTTATGCTGAATGTGCAGTTAAGCCTGTTCTATATCCATAATTATGATCGTGACATACATCTCAAATGAAATTTATTTATATTTTATCACACAAAGAAATTATATAACTATTCATCATAACGTTAACTACTGGGTCATTCCATTTTAAATCAGCCGATGGTGGTCGCTGCATGATTTTTTGATTTTGATGAATTTTGGCATGTTGTTTATGTATATTCCCAAAGGCGCATGCTGTTTATGTATATTCCCAAAGGCTCAAAAGTATTATTATTTACTTTAAAAAAATTTAATTTCTGAGATATAGAAAAGTATTATTATTTACTTTAAAAAAAATTTAATTTCTGAGTTATGAGATAGAATATGTATGGAGGCAGACTAAAATTTGTATATTTTGTACTTTTTATAATCACCTGTAGTTTTTTGTGATTAGCACCGAGAGGTGGAATAGGCTATCACTAAAGCATATAAAATGAGGTTTTCAACCTTGTATACTCTGTTTAAAAAATTCTAGGATTAACTAGTGTTTTGACACTCCAAACTCTGCAGAGGAAGATTGCATTTTTTCGTAACTTGAGAGTTTTTAACACTAACATAAACAGAGATAAAGTTTTTCTTAATCCCTCATTACCCAAGCATAAATAGATTTACAATAAAAATTATGAACCTTATTCTTTTATTTCATTCATATTAAAAAAATGGTCAAATTTAAAATTTACCAACTTTGAAGATACCTAACTTCAAAAGTGGTGTGAAATAAAAATATATGCCGGTAAAACAAATCAAAGATTTATTAAAGAAGGTAAGAGAGAAAGATTTTACAATTTTTGGTATTAGAATGGCACCCATACCTGTTAAGGTCAACAAGATTGGAGATCTCTACCACGACGATGCTATTAATGAAAGATCAATAGGCTTGGAGATCTCTACCACGACAATGCTATTAATCACCTACAAAAAATCCTGAATATGAAAGAAAAAAAATCGAAGGAGTCAGGATTTTTTGGAAGTGATTAGGAAGGAGAAAAAAGCAATCGAATATTGGACAGATTCTTTATCGGAAAATAAACATAATAGATGAAAATGGAAGAGTATGTATGTATATATTATTTTTATTACATATAAATAAACATAAATAAAAATTATATAATTTTTTATTTATGTTTTTTGGGTCTCCGGAACGAATTAATCAAATTCCCATTAAATCCTATGGTAAATCGATGACCGGTTAACGAACAATTCGGATAACGAACATTTTCTTGAACGGATTATGTTAGTTAACCGATCACCCACTATATTCATTTTCAACGTGAAGGACATGGCCATAGCATTTTACCCATTGATCTTTGGAGTATTTTGAAAATTCTCTAATACAAAGATCCCGTATATTATTGAGATAAACCGACATTTTTTTCTGCTATTTGTCCCTTAATATATCCCCACACTAATTCAATGGGGTTTAAATCGGCGTGATACAGGGGAAGCCGCAAAACATCATGACTTTGTTCTTTAAATGCCATGTCGATTTTGTAACATGAAAAAATATTTTGTAATTTAACGAGATCCAAAAGTTCTGCCTTTCTTAATGTGGGCTCAAATGACACGTTGTGATCTTCTAGCCACTTAATTATTTCTGCCTTTATCGAGGAAGTTGTTGGTTTTTTTATTTAATTGAACATTGTGATAACTTGCATTATCCATAATTAATAACTGACTTATACTATAAATATTTATTTATTTTATAATTGAATAATTTTCAAATACATAAAATTCTTGACTTTACAAATTAATTCATTCTTGAAGTAAGCTCATGAAGTCAGAACTCAAATCAAGAATCAATTTCTCATAGACATAATGTTAAAATCAGGAGATTCCATTCTTAGCAATGCAATTTGGTCAGATTAAAATTAAGCAAAGACCATAAAATCAAGATTAAACAATCATTTATTTATTTAAAGAAATGAAAGCATTTTTTTTGAAATCAATCAGATTATTATAATAATGAAATTATTTATGACAACAAATCTTAAAGAATTTTTAATTATTATTATTATTGACAGATAATTAGATGAGCTTTAATATACACGAACTACTGCCTTCAGCACAAACAATTATATCCTTATTTTATATGACAATAAAATCAGAGGGCATGATACTTCTGCTTCAAGCTTATATATCAAACCAAAAAGACTTAATTATAAAATTTACTGATGATTGGCTAATACTCAAAAATACTTCATAATTAAAAATCTTATTGATTCAATTTATAAACTTGTTGTTGTATGTTATTTTGGTTTTCCAAACCAGGAATTTGTTTATTATATATTTTTCTGCTTCTTGGCTACCACTTTGATTTTTCCAATTTTGTAATAAATGGCAGTTTTACCTATGAGCTCAGTTGTACTGTATTGTATAATTATACATGTTTTGAAATGCCTTTTTATGAATGTTTAGCACATATTTATTGCAATTTATGTTCATATTTTTGATTATTCATATTTTAAGAAAAACTTGCAAACCTGGAAAACTTGTTAAACAAGAACTACATGTATTACAAAACTTAAAAAGTATTATGAATGATGATAAAATTTAAAAAATGATGTTATCTTTCAAATAAGTTCTCAAAAATCTTAAAGTCAATAAAATTACAAATCAAATCTATTTGTTAAGTATAAATTAATTTTTTGAATATGAAGTTTGTTTAATGTTTTAATTTTTACTTTAAAAAATACATTAATGATCTTTTAATATTTAAGATATTTATTTTTTTTAAGATTTTTAAGACTACAGAAAACCATTGATCTAATGCTTCTTCAACTTCTGGATCCTTTCCATCATGTTTTCTTTTGGATGTTGCCATTCTTTCTGTAATGCCCACTCCTTAAGCAGTTGATTTTCTTTTTGTAGAACTTCTTCGACTTCTGGATCCTTTCCATAACGCTTTCTTTTGAATGTTCCTAGAATTATTTCTGTCATGCCCACTCCTCACGCAGTTGATTTTCTTGTTGTAGGAGACCCACTATGGTAGATTTTGGTTTATTTCAACGCGTCTACGATGGCTTGTATTAAATGACCGGCTTTTAATTTTATCCAGCAAAGCAATTTTAATTGAAAGTGTAAAATCCTTTCTTGACATCTTGGCAATTTTATTTAATTTTAAATAAAATCGACACTGTAAATGAATATCGCTAGATACAGTAATTAAATAAAATCGACACTGTAAATGAATATTGCTAGGTACAGTAATGGTAGATTAAAATCGACACTGTAAATGAATATCACTAGGTACAGTAACAGTAGACTCTTAAGTAGACACACTTGCCAGACTCAGGTGTAAATGAATATCGCTAGGTACAGTAACGATAGACTCTTAAGTAGACGCACGACGATAGATAACTGATTATCATCACGTTAGTGTTGCCGAATACAATATTGTAATGTATTATTTATCGATGATATTTACTTATAATTTTACTAAAGAATGGATGTTTATATTAGTGCGACGACAGTGTGTCTACTTATAATTTTACTAAAGAATGGATGTTTATATTAGTGCAGTGACAGTGTATTGATAATGTGTATGTAATAGGATGCGAAGAAATGACCTGCTTCATTGTGTTAATCTGTATTGTCTTGTAAAATTTTAAATAAAATCGGAAGGTCGGAATCAGGGTGTCCCACTCAAAAGAGGCCCCAGAAAACATTTGCTTAATTTACACTTAAAGGCTTTGCATAAGAATCAGGAAATAAAATGAACATGTCATACCTTGTTCATGGGGAAATAAAGGTGAATCACAAAAGGTGCTGGAAGTGACCGCCCTCAACTTGTAAACACAGTTGAACACGACGCTGCAGAACATGTGCTCCGTGACATTCGACATTCCTGAGATAAACGTCAAACAGACTTTGCAGGAGAGGCCAACAATCGTTGTTTCACGTCAGTCACTTTTTCTTTCAAGGCGGCCGTCCCCCGCCGAGAAGATCCAACACCGTTCCACTGCTCTCCATCTTGTTCACTAACTTTTGTATACAGCATTTAGACGGTATATGTTGGTCACCAAACCGTTCAACAAACATTCGCTGACATGTCTTAATGGAACCAGTAATCCAATATTGTTTCACAATAAACACGCGCTCTTCGACAGAATAGCGATACATTGTCACTAAACACAAAACACTGAACACTGAGCTGAAGCTCAAGCCACAGCGACACGCGGTTATTGCAGAGTGCATGTTGCCACGTCAAACGTCACAAATTACACAGTTCAATTTCAGCAGAATTACTACACATTTGTGGGGCCTCTTTCGAGTGGGACATCCTGTAGAAAGGTTTAACCTGTAAAATTACCAGTACAATAAAATGTTGTTATAATTTTTATATAAGGATTCTTTTAAGAGAGCATACAACAAGTATTAGTGCACGTAGTGTTGCCATACTTTAGAAAAATCCATTATATATCAAAAATTGAAAATTCCTTTTCTGCTACTGTCTCAATTAAGCATATGTATGTGTAGCCATACTTTCGAAAAATCCCTAAAATGCATCAAAAATTACTGTCCCAATTAAGTGAAAAGTTGTCCCAATTAAGCATTTAAATTATATATTAATTAATTAGTTTGGTTTCCATTCTTTGCGATTTGGCCCAATTACGCAGCTGCCCCAATTATTTGGTGGCCCAATTAAGCAGAATCCACTGTATTAGATTTTTTGATTGGATATTCCAACAATATAGAAATCATCATTATTGAAAATTCAAAACTGGGATTAAGATTAAAACTCAATCCATTTCTAGAGATCTATGTCTGTGTATTTTAAATAAGTCTATAATCTGTTTCTTCAGTTTTATATGAAAATTAATTAGTTATAAAGCTCTGAAAAATGTTTTATTTTCACAATTAAAGTCAAACTGAATATTTTTGTATTTTTCTTACCTCAGCAGTATGCTTCAACTTTAATTTTTTTCCCTCTTTAGAATGGAGGAGTGCTTTATGAACATATCTAATGGCAATACTATAACAATTTCGTTTTCGTCCATAATATTTCTGAAATTTAAAAAATATATATACATAAGTAATATTGAATTAATCATTCAATCTTAAACAAATTTATATTAATTATAACAATAAAAAATCATAAATGGTACTATATTATAAAACAGAAGCTCTGATGAGAAATATTTTTGTTGCTGTAGATGCAGCCATCATGTCTTAGTATAAATGCTAGGTATTCAATTATTAAAATTACAGAAATCTGAATTATTGTAATCTTCAGATTTCTGTAATTTTAATATAAATGAACCTACAATTATTTTTAAAACTGAACATTTTGATGAGAAAACTTTATAACAGATAATTGATTTTAATCCATAAACTTAACAAAAATTATAGCTTAAAAGCAATTAAGTACACTCTTGATTATCCGGGTTATGGACAGTGGTGAGCTATGAAAATTTTAACAAATGGCTCATTCTTTATCTTCTTGAAACAAAATATCAAATTTTAATTAAATGTTTTTACATTTACATAAACAGAAAAATGCAAATAATTGTGCATACACAAGAAAACATTTTAAAGTAAAAAAAATTTTTTTAATTAAAAAAAAATAAAAATCAAAATATTGCACTAAGTTCCTACCAAGGAGATTGGTCTCTACTCACCGACCCTGCTTTGGAGGGCATTATTGCCAGATCATCACTATTCAAGATATACTTTCATATATGCAAATACAAGGAAAAGAAAGACTAACATAAATCAAAGTACGATTATGACATGGAAGACATTGTTTTTCTTGGAATAAACAAACAAGCAATCAAAAAGTTCAAGAGGCTTGCAAATTAAAGACAAATTTAACATAGGGCTCGTGCAAGTCTCCTACAGCTCACTATTGATTTGGATTGAAGAGGTTAATCCACAACCCCAGAAATATGTATAATTATTGATATTTTATCTTAAATGTAATATCTGAAAGTTTTTTTAAATTCCCCAGATTTGTTTATTATATTATAACTAATAGACAATCTAAAAATAAAATCAAAATAAAAATATTACAATAATTTATTGCTACAAATAAACAATTTTCTTGTTCCTTTTTTCAATAAATAATAGAACATTTGAATATGTGTATGCATGCAATTTATTCAACATTCATTTTTAATATCAAATGAATGTTGTACATAATTCTGATTTTTTTGGTATTTTGCAGATTATCCAGGGAATTGGTTACCTGGGGAAATTAATTTCTCTATTCTCCCAGTTAGTCAAGAGTCTATTGTATTTATATCCTATAGTATAGTTATCCTTCTATTTGCATGGTTTTTATTGAATGATCAGATATTTCGTACCTAAATTTTAGAATGTAGATGAAATTTAGCTACATTGACTTTTCAATTGTCAAAAAATGGTTTTCTTTTTTAAATAATATATATTTTGCTGATATTAACACCAAAGAGGAATATAGAGAGATGAAATATCATCAGCATATATATATTCAGTGTTACCTTATTACTTTACTACTTACATCTGCATGTTTCTTGGGATATTTGAATGAAAAAAATTCTTAATTCAAGGAATACTCTTCATCAGTTAAATTAAGTGTTTACTCAATAGCTTTGATGATTTGTGCAATAAATAGTGTTTTAAATGTTAACCTTTTTCAAAAATTGTCAATTTTTCATTTGTTAACCTTTTTTCTTTGAAAGAGCAATTAAAACACTATTTCACAAATCATCAAAGTTATTATATTGCTGATCTAATACAGGGTGTTTTCTAGTACCCATACCACCCTTTTTTCTCAGAAATGTGATGAGATAAGAAGTAGGGGGAAAAAATTTTGATTACCAAAGTATATCTGAAGAATTGAATGGGCATGATAAAAAATTTTGTGGGCCCATTGAAAGTAGGTGCTCAGACAGTATGATTTTCCTTCCTATGGTGGTAATGGGGCCGACAATGTCTAGGTGGACATGTTCGAATCAATGTATTTGGTCAGGAAAGGAGCCTGTTGGTGCTTTAGTGTCCAAGGGGTCAACTATGAAATCTTCAATGGAAACCAATGCCAATTTTGGCATAATTGGATAGAACTGTGAAAAACAAACAACTTTTGTTTGAAAGTTTTTTAATATTTTTTGGCATAATTGGATAGAATTGTGAAAAACAAACAACTTTTGTTTTGAAAACTAATTGGATAGAACTGTGGAAAACAGACAACTTTTGTTTTGAAAGTTTTTAATATCACTTACAGATTGTGAGATATCACAAAACAAACAACTTTTGTTTTGAAAGTTTTTTAATATCACTTACGGATTATGAGATATCACAAAAAGATGCCGCCACATGTACCACCGATTGGGCTATTCAAGCAATAACAAAAAGAATAATCTGACAGAGTGCAACTGTGTGCATCCATGGCACTTATAAAGGGCTGAAACAAGTCCAGAAACGCTTCTTCTTGAGTATGGCTCCATGCTGAACTGTGATGGCAAAAGACTTGATGGCAAAACACACCTGTGGTTTGAGTGCTACTTCGAGTACCAGAATTCATCTTGAATCTGCATATTACTGCTCTTTGCTGCTTCAATAATGTTTGGCAATGTACAAAGATGCATTGCTGCTTCAATAATGTTTGGCAATGTACACAGATGCCCTCTGTCTGGTTTTTATTCTTTTTACTGCTTGAATAGCCTAATCGGAGGTACATGTGCATCTTTTTTTTTGTGATATCTCACAATCCGTAAGTGATATTAAAAAAACTTTCAAAACAAAAGTTGTTTGTTTTCCACAGTTCTATCCAGTTATGCCAAAATCGGCATTGGTTTCTATTGATGATTTTATAGTTGACCCCCTTGTGCCCCTACTTCCGATGGGCCCACAAAATTTTTATCATATCCATTCGATTCTTCAGATATACTTTGGTAATCAAAATTTTTTCTCCTATTTCTTATCTCATTGTGTTTCCGAGAAAAAAGGGTGGTACGAGCGCTAGAAAACACCCTGTATAATCTATTGTTGTGTGCATGATTTATTGCAGCTGCTAGATTATATGCTACTTTTTACAGATTTTAAAATCTATGGTATCCATATTCTGGACTTTAATTTGAAATAGAATGTTTTGCTAAGTAAACAAGTTTAATTTTTTTCAACAAACTGGTTACTACTGCAAATTTATCACAACAAAACTTCAAGAAACAAGAAATTTATATTAAAAATTTACATATATTAGCCTCCTGCAGAAGTACAACTGCTCCTCCCTGTGATATTAATGAATGGTATGAATTCCAGAGATCAACGGGGATATTGGCATCCTTATTTTTCCATTGATAGTCAACTCAGACTTTTTTTTAGAAACAATAACAACAACAACATATATTAGTAAGATTAATTTTACAGATTTGTTCATAATTTTTTTATTAATGAAGGAGGATATATTTTTTCATTAATAAAATTTTCTTTTTTTATATTTCTTTGTATAAAAGAACAAAATCCTTATTACTTCATATAAACCATGTTTTGTATTATGTGGATTTGTACTGCATTTTTTTTTTTTTTCAGAATATACCTGTTATTCAAATTGAGGGATGATTGTATATACTTTCAAGCAGTAATATATACAGGTATTCTTCAACTTACACAAATAATGGGAACTGCAGTTTTTTTTTTTTATACATAACTTGGATTTTATTGAAGTCAGAAAAATGATTTTTTAAGAAAGAGTTGGAAGAAGAAATTATTAGATCTAGTGGACTACTATAATTGCATTTATACCATGTTATAACACCATACTGCATACTAACTGAATATGAGACAATGCTACATAGTATGATATCATGCATAGTAATATGATACTTAAGATCAACAAGCAATATAATCTTTTAAATGTTTTAAACCAATATATTCACATTTGTAACTTACAAAAAAAAATTTTTTTTGCTCTAAATCTCAAAAATAGAAGAACTTTTAAATGTTTTAAACCAATATATTCACATTTGTAACTTACAAAAAAAAATTTTTTTTTGCTCTAAATCTCAAAAATAGAAGAAAACATTTTTGAAAATGTTTTGCATAAATTCAGATTTTCAGAGAAGGGAAGTAAGTCAGGGAATACCTATAATTTATAATCATTACATTTGGATTGTAATTTAAATTAAAAAAAATTATTCTGAAAGGTTTAGTTTGATTTGGTTTAGTGGTACAAGGGCCTCCTGGGCCAAACTGTACCAATTATTTTAAAAGAATTTCAAAAAAATAAACAAATGTCTTGCAATAAAACTAATATTTTTCTCATTTATATTTTTTATTTAATAATTACAAAATAAGCAAAGATTTCAAAGATCATAGGAAATATCTAAATAAAAAATTATAATGTTTAATCATACAAAAAATAATATGAAAAAGCAATTACAGTTGAGCCTCTGTAGTTCAACACTTCACCAGTCCAACATGCTGTGAACCGCCCCACCACCTACGTGAAATTTTTGTGTCAACTTGTCAATGTGCTAGAGACAGAAATTGACATACATAAATTGTCAGTCACTAATCATTTGTGCAGGTGTTATAGTTGCACTAATTTTTAAACAGAGCCAGGAAAACCTTAATAAACTGAGGGTATTCATTTGTGTAATTCCATTTTTTTCATTGAACATTCAATTATCCGACAAGCCCCGGCCCCAGTCCATTTGTATAATTCTACTTTTTCATTTAAACATCCAATAATCTGACAAATCTCTGAAATCCGACAGGCCCCAGTCCCATATGTGTCGGATTAAAGAGACTCTACTGTATTTATTATAAACTTGTTGAAAGGAAAAATCAGACACAATTTTCTTTTTCAAAACAAGATGTACTGCTACCTAAAGATTCAGATCAGTAATTTTATTTTGGATTTATTTTTAAGAAATGAATTATGCTATATGATCTCTCATATGCAACTGTTCTTGGAATACATTTAAAATTAATATTGAAATAAAAGCAATCTTTCTGTAACATCATTCTATGTATGGATAAAAATCACAACACCTTTCTAATATTTTTTATCATGAAAAAGTATATATTTGTTCATTTCTAAGTTTAATTAGTGCAATCTTGATGCTACCTAAATTAGTTCCTAGCATTTCTGGGAAATTGTTATGATTCCTTAAATTGTTTATACAGTGAAACCCCGCGTGCGTTCCCGTATCGTACGACTTTCCCGCTTTAAACGTCTATTTTCGGAAGTCCGAGCATTTTCTTATACATGCAATGTAAAACTTTCCCTTGACTTTCCCGCTTTAATGTCTATTTTCGGAAGTCTGAGCATTTTCCTATACTTGCAATGTAAAATTTTGTTTCAGGAGTCCAAAGATTTTCCTATACTTGTGCAATGTAAAACTTTCCCTCTTTCCTATCGTTTTAATTATATAACTTTTTTATTATGACGTCATCAGAGTTTCCGGCTTCGTGTGTTTCCCCGTTCCGATTTTTCGGGCCGGTCCCCGAAAAGTTTCAAAATCGGGGTTTCACTGTAATTGACTTTTTGGAATAGTGAAAATGTTAATATGTTAATTGTGAAAATTTTTAAGGACTATCTACATTTATTTCTTATGACAAATTATTAACTATTGAAATTGTTAAATGCTTTGATAGTTTAAAAGTTATGAATATATAAAAAAAAAAAAAAAGGAAGACTCCATAATGCATTTCAATGAGAATATTAATATCACATTTGATGTTGAAAATACAACATCAAATGTAAAATACAAACAACATGTTGATGACTATATTTAAATGCTTGAGATCACACTTGGAAATTGCTGCTCTAAAGATAGTCAATTCCCAACTCATCATCTTTATACAAACAAAAAATCAAATATCATTTTATTTAAAATAGTCCCAATTTTGAAAAACTGAAAATAAGATTATAATATTAAATTACTATAAAATGAGAAAATGACATTTAAATTTCTGTCAAATATTACTTATTAATGCAAATCCATACTATAATGGAAAACATACAAGTATATGGAATCTTTTTACTCGCCAAATTAATAGATAAGAAAGACATTTCACTTAGTCCATACACAGTCTATAAAAAGAAAAAAGTTAATAAGATCATAATGGCTAATGTTATATATAAAAGAAAATCTATTAATTGAATCAAAAATATTAGAGTATGCACAGTCTATAAAAAGAAAAAAGTTAATAAGATCATAATGGCTAATGTTATATATAAAAGGAAATCTATCAATTGAATCAAAAATATTAGAGTATGTATATATATATATATACCCTAATATTTTTGATTCAATTGATAGAATTTCTTTTTGAAATTTCCCAATCCAAAAAACAAATCTATTTTCAATTTGTTTTTGGCACTGGTGATGGCTTTCTTAAGTCATAAATGTTATCTCAGTTATTTTCATAATAAATTTCTTATTAAAAATATACTATTCAAAATACAAGCATAAGAGACTGTGGATCAAGTAGTATATTAAAAAATAATAATAATTGATAAAGAAGAAAGTCTTGAATAAGAACTTATTATCATATCATGAAAATGTTCTTTTGAGAAAAACTGAGTTCATAAGTTAACTTGGAAATTATAATAATTTTCTGTAGAAAATATTTCAAATAAAATAAAACATAATAAAGAAATGAATAACAATGAATAAAAGTATATTAATGTATAAGTATATTGTATTTAGGCAAAAGAATTTGTTGAAAGATTTAAAAGAATTTGAATTCAATAATATGGACAAAATAACTAATCTCATTAAAAAATAAAAAATATAAATGAAGTTTGTTAAGTAATTTACTTTTAGCATAATCATAATAGAAGAAATCAGAATGAAAATGTATAATTAACATTGATATGAAATGAATAAATAAATACAGGTAATCCTTGTACTCTTAATTCTGTTTTTACATGATAGATACATTCCTGAAGAATGTGTAAAAAACATTTGTCTAAAAAAATACACTGCCTCTATGGAAAAATAGAAGATTAGTTTCAGACCTAAAAGTAATCAGTAAAAATAATACAATAAATTATATGAAAAATCATGTTAGAATCTTATCATTTTTATGTGCTTGCATTTTTTATTTCATAAATATTGTACATGTATATAAAAATGAATTATATAAAGCAAATTATCATTTGAAAAAAAAAAATTGTTAGTAATTCATAAACACAAAAATTAGGCCAATATGAGTTACATATAACAAGATTTTATTCATTGTCACTTTCTGGTAATAAATGCATATATTTATATTATGTAAGACAGTAATATCATTGCTAAACTAGAAATATTTTGGTCATCATCTTCTTGCTCTATTAATGCAATTCTTTCTGTGATCTCTTGAACAAAATTAACACTAGTCTCCTATGGTGTCAATGTTTCAGTGGTTTTAAAAATGAATTCAGTTATTAATCATTGTATTCATGTTTTGGCTTGGCCATTATATAATTCTCTGTAAGGACACTATTAATAACTTCAGATCACAGTGAAACTTTCCAGCTCGTTCTTCATTAGGATCATATTTGACAAAATGGTTTGAAAATTATAACTTATCATTTATTGACTTTTCAGTAAAATTAATAAATTTATATGTGCATGAATTTTATTTTAACTTTTATTAAATTTTTTATACTTTAAACATCAAAAAGATACTTTTCACTTTAAATGCCAAACTCAAAATGCAGACAAAAGAAATTCCCTATTGAACTATACATATAATTAGGAGAATTCTCAAAAAATTTCTTTTCTAATTGGAACCAAAAAACAACAACATGGAAGTGAATAATGTGATGCAAATGCTGCATTCACTGTAATACAAAAAAATTTTTTTCTTAGAATTGGGTCGATGTGTTAAATCAAAACAAATTGTGTAAAAAGAGAATGAAATTTTTTTCTAATTCATGTTAAAATCACGTAAATCAGAATTAGGTATACACAATAATGGTAGTTACTTTCTTACAAAAATCTCTTGTTGTGAGAAACTATTATATGAGTAAGGTTTATCACAAAATATAAACTATGTTAGACTGAAACCACATTACATAAATACTGTATTTTGAAAGGACCACTGCAATTTTATAAGTGTGTTAGTGCAAAAGTGTTGTAGAAATACAATGTTTTATGAGGATTACCAATATATAGCTTCAAGAAATATTAGTTTTTAATAAGATTATTTTTACTATTTAGAACTTTTTGCTGTTACTTTGGAATTAAATTATATACAATAATCACAATTCACAAACATTCATAACTGATAAGAGTGGTTCATTCTACAAGATTTCCTCTCAATCCTTAAACTGGCATAAAAAGAGCCTGATAAATCTTACCTACTTTAAAATTTTTTTACCAATTTATTGATCATTTTCGGATGTATCTAATATTATATTATTTAGTATATAAAGTAAAATTAGTGTGCATAATTGATATTTTAAACCACATAATCATTTTTTATTTATATTTACCGCTGCTAATCGAAATATTGCTTGTCTCTTGAAAAATTTAGTTCTTCCTGGAATTTTCCGTTGATATCTGAAAAAATTGACCACTGAAAAATGCACCATATTAAACTCTTTTTCACGCTTCTTGAATTAGTGTTGCCAATTCTTGATATTATTCTATATAAAAATGTACAGTATACATCGCCAATTCTTGATATTATTCTATATATAAATGTACAGTATACATCACCAATTCAGTTATAGGTTATTCATTTCCCTCTTTTTTTTTTCTCTGCATTTTTTACGCTCCTTTCCAATCAGGGAGATTACTAAGGGGCAGGGCCAGTTCAAACCACGGGTGCACGCACACCCGTGGGAGGCTGGATGGTGAAGGACGGCGATTGTCAGCGGGTCCAGAACCACGAAAAAACTTTTCAAGAGATGTCGGACCCGGGACGCGAACCCGGGTCCTTCTGCGTGGCACGCCAATGCTTTACCACTCGGCCATCCGGCCGCCTATCCACTTCCGTAGTAGGGTCAGTCGGATTTTTTTCCTGTATAGTTTGTTTCTTGTAACATATTTCGCCATTTTCCACTAAGGTAATGTACAGTACTGGGTAGCAGAAAGAAACAAGCCCTTCCACAGGCTGCCCACCCCTGCGAAGGGGTCAACCGGAATGTTGAGGCAGGGATCGACAGCCGGGCTCGGACCTCCCATGATAAACATTTTCAAGGGGTGAAATCCGAGATTCAAAACTGGGTCCTCCAGAGTGGAAAGTCGAAGCGTTGCCACGCGGCTGATCCGGCCGACTAAAGTCCTGAGCTCAGGCAGAACTCTGGAATTGCAGAGTCGCTAACCGTTAGGCTTAGTTAATAATATCGACATTCGTTCTAAAGCGCGACTTTGCAATTCAAACTAACAATCGAAATGGCATCAAATATGATAGGGAGATTAAAGCAAGAAATGGGACGAAGGATTCTGCGGAAAAATATAGTCCTAAAAGTCGCCGGTAGGGGGAACATGACACTTTTGTAGCCTAGTTAGACGAGAATTCACATAAGATGCAATTAAAAGTTTCTAATATAAATTATCGGTTCGTTTGTTACAACAGCAATGGTGATTCAGTCTATAAAGACACGGGGAAAGTTCAGAAAGACATTCAAAATGCGTCTTACGTTACCTCAACGCGCGTTACATTGAAGTGTTTTACCTTCACCAGTTTAATGCAGCAGCCGCTCTTCATGAATATGGAACCCGTCACAACCTGCGTAAAGGCTCGCTATCAGTTAACGCATTGAAATATATGATTTTAATGCAGCAGCCGCTCTTCATGAATATGGAACCCGTCACAACCTGCGTAAAGGCTCACTATCAGTTAACGCATTGAAATATATGAATTATTATATTAATTTAAATATGCATGATTCTGACATCTTAATAAAAATACCGGATCGCAGACTAAGAACCAACTTTTTACTAACATACAAATATATAAGACTAAACTTGACCAAGAGATCTTTTCCCTATCGTCTAATTGAAAAACAGGATTTGATTCTATGTGATCTTTTTAACAATACTTATCTACAATTAGTTCAATTTCTAAAACAACACTCGCTAAGGATAAAATATATCCTATGATTTGATCTTTATTACTGATGTGGTTCTCTACTATATACGATTTTAAAATACTTGTATTATTAATTGTTATGTATGGTCAGTGTCTGTTCATTAACATTATTTGACCTGTACTTTACTAAATTAAATTAAGTTAAATTAAATTAAATCAGTAATTTAAAAAAACGAATCGCTAACAGTACGGCCTAGCAATGGACGGAAACCGGCGGCCGGATGGCCGAGTGGTAACGCATTGGCGTGCCACACTGTAGGACCCGGGTTCGCGTCGCGGGTCTGGTCCCGGATTTATTCGGGGTACTGGGCCCGGCCCGGTGGTCCCAATACTTGCATTATTAATTGTTATGTATGGTCAGTGTCTGTTCATTAACATTATTTGACTTGTACTTTACTAAATTAAATTAAATTAAATCAGTAATTTAAAAAAACCGAATCGCTAACAGTACGGCCTAGCAATGGACGGAAACCGGCGGCCGGATGGCCGAGTGGTAACGCATTGGCGTGCCACACTGGAGGACCCGGGTTCGCGTCGCGGGTCTGGTCCCGGATTTATTCGGGGTACTGGGCCCGGCCCGGTGGTCCCCGTTCTTCACCATCCGGCCCCCCTCCACGGGTGTGGATGCAGCCCATGGTTGAAACTGGCCCCGCCCCTTAGTAATCTCTCTGATTGGAAAGGGGCGTAAAACATGCAAAAAAAAAAAAAAATGGACGGAAACTGGTCGGCCAGATTGGCCGTATGGAAACGCTTCGGCTTTCCACTCTGGAGGACCCGGGTTCAAATCTCGGGTCCCACTTCTTGAAAATATTTATCATGGGGTCCGGGGCAAAATTCGGCAGTCCCCTCCGCAGGAGTGGGTAACCTGTGGAAGGGCTTTTTTTGCCCCGTCAGTTAGTATTCTGACAGAATGAAAACTGATGTCATCTGTTGATAAAAAAAAAGGATGGAAATCAATGTCAGAACAGATAATTGCAGACCAAGGTCCTTGTTATAGATGTTGCAACTGTGATCATCGAGAGCACAACGAGAACCTTTCCTGGTAGTAGTAGCGCCCGTGGAATAGCGCCCCAATTGAAATTGATGTTACCACGGCATGGAAAGTTATCCACTTCTATCCATAAAAGATCACTGCGTACAGCATCTCCAACACAATGATTATGGTCATCGCTTGACATTTGCTGGGATACTTTTTGCCATAATGGAAGATATCGATGCTTGGCCGTGTAGAATTATGTGAAAAGATGAAACCTAGTTTCATTTGGGTGGGATTGTTAATACCTTCAATTGCCAAAATTGGCATCCGAACTCCATGCGGTTCAGGAAATCTCATTGAATTCTCCAAAACTCACTGTTTAATGTAGCTTCACAGCAGAATTCATTGTTGGACCATTCTTTTTTGAGAACATTACTCCGAAAGAACCAGTAACCATTCATTCAATTCCATTACCGCATAGACATATAATGATATACTGACCAGTTTCGTCATTCCACAGCTCCAACAAAAATAATATCTAGATGATATAATTTTTATGCAAGATGAAGCGGCACTACATATTGGTCTATTTGTACAGCGGCTGCTGCAGCATCCCTTCACAGACGAAAGTATCATTAATCACAGTTTTTCGATTGTATGACTCCTTCAACCAATACGGGATCCGGTTTATTCAATCATAGTTGTTGGCCAGCCTGTGATGGGCTCTACTATTTTTTACATATTTTACGCCCCCTTTCCAATCAGGGAGATTACTAAGGGGGCGGGACCAGTTCCAACCACGAGCTGCACCCACACCCGTGGAGGAGGGCCGGATGGCGAAGGACGGGGATCACCGGGCA
>AYEL01064846.1:0-31860 GCA_000484575.1 Olivierus martensii | reverse complement strand
TATAGGTCAAAGATTTATTGTTAATTTATTTTTCAGAACCATTTCACTGATGATCAGTTTGAAAACAATCGAAAAGATGATAAGAAATTGCTACGGTGGAATGCTGTACCAACCATATTTGATCATCGCAGACTTCCAAAACCAAGAAAACCACCTCTCCAAAGAATATGTGCAGGTATGTTATAGTTAATATCCCATTCTCCTTCATGTTGTCTGTTATTAATAATTACCAACATTAATATTTATATGCAGATTCATGCGTTTGTTATAATAGTAATTTGTTTGTTCTCATTCCAGGACCTCGCGAATTCAAAGTTGCATTGCGTCTAATAACATTATCTCAATATGAATTGAAATCTAAACATGGCAGTTATACAGTTAATGATGCTGAATACTTAATTATATGTCATTGAGAAACAAGGAAAATAAGAAAGAAACTTTTGAAGATGCTGACCAATTAAATAATCTTGATCTATCATTTGATTTAACTTCAGAAGCTAAATTAAGTAATGATGAACAGCAATCACTATATTATTTGATTGGTTGTGTTTTACGTAAAGTAAAAACCAATTTTACAACTGTACTTCATGTTTCTTACATGTTATCACAGATTATATTTACAAGAAATAAAAATAAATTTTGACTTAAAATTAAAAATTATCAGAAAAACCCAGAAAATGAGATGTTTTAGTGGAAAAAACCTATCAACCCAGATGATAATCAAAAAACCCAGATCTGGGTGGAAAAACCCAGGCATGGGAACACTCAGGGCTGCCAATGCAATTTTTATCAAAACCCAAGATTAGGCTGGTAAAATTCCCAAGATCTAAGCAAAAAAAACCAAGATCGAAAAATAGTAAAAAGTTATTTCTAATAGTCTATTTCAATGGCTAAACCTAGTGTACAGCCATCTAAATCTTTGTTTTCCTGTTCCTGTGAAGAAGCCAACCAGATTGTAGAAGACAAGTATTGTTAGGTCAAGTCCAGATCACCATAAATTCTTCAATGAGTGGAAAGTTTAATAAGCTCTTGTAATAATTCGAAATGTATGAGGTGCAAGTGTAACCGCTAATCTAGCGGCTGACACTTTCGGAAACAAGTGTTAGGAAACAAATGGAGAACAACAAAATCCACTTAGGAAACAAGGAAACAACAACACTTAGGAAACAAGTGAAGAACAACAAAATCCAGTACCCTAATCTTAAGAGATTAGGATACTGGAGATTTGTTCCCATATACACCCAATTCTCACATATGGCTCCAAGGAGTTGATCATGCAAGCCACCAGCCATATCCTGGGTAAATCGCCTCGACTGGCGGGCTAAACTATGTGAGGGATTCAGCTTTACTAGGCTGCTTTAGGGCCTGTCTATCTTTAATGCATGAAGACTGGAATGGCAGAGCTAACAGTTTTTCTGACACCAACGGCATAACTGCAAGATATGTGGCACATCCAGGGCACTCTCCAGACAGTAAAAAAGTTGTGGCCAGCCACTGTGGAAGAGATAGGGACCTCACCACGTATGTTTCCCATAGTTAGCCATGAAATAAGATACTTCAAATGAAACAAGGTGATACAGGAGGAGGTGGACCCTGCGACAAGTCCTGTCAGTTGCTACAGGGAAGAAGATTTATCTATTGAGAGTAAGGTGTATCGTAATGATGGTTTCAACATAAAGCTCCAGGGAAGGTTATCTGAAGCAGAATACTTGAAAATAAGAGATAGAGTCTTAAGAATCGGCATCTGGAATGTAAGAACACTCTTACAAAGTGGTAAATTGGATAATGCTATTCAGAAAATGGAAATAATGAAATTGGATATTATGGGTATTGCTGAAACAAGATGGAAAGAGATGGGTAAAATATCAAGAGTTAACCATGAATTTTTTTATTCAGGAGGAAATGAACATGAGAGGAGTTGGAATTTTAATTAGAAAAGACATTGCTAAAACCATGATTGATTATTATCCATTATCAGAACGAATTATAATAGCAAACTATAAAGGCAAACCATTTAATATTACAGTTATCCAAGTGGACCAACAGAGGACTACCCTGATGATGATATTGAAGTGTAAGATTTTACTGAGTATGATTGTACTCAAGTATGAATGCAGGTTAATGGATTCCACTAATTGGTATTAGTGGAATCCCCATACACAGAGATATTGATAAGAAAATAATTAATTTTAATTATATTTACAATAATTACAACAAAAAAAAATATCTTAGTAACTAGGCTTAATCTATATACAGGGTGAGTTTTTTTATCTTGAGATAACTCAGTTAGGTTTTTTTGGGTTTATATAACTTATTTTGGATTTATTTGGGTTTAAATAACCTAGGTTTTTTTGGATTTATATATAAACAACCTAGGTTTTTTGGGTTTAAAAATTAATTCTTTTTGGGTTTATATAACCTTAGTTATAAACAAATAAAACTAGGTTTTTTTGGGTTTATATAACCTTAGTTATATAACCCAAAAAAACCTAGTTTTATTTGTGTTGCTATACCCATAGTATAGCAACACAAATAAAATAACCCTTACCAAGCATAAATATCTTTTATTTAATTGTAATCAGAATTTTCATCCCATTCAGTTCCCTACACGTTTATTTCTTGAATTTTCTTTCAATTTTTTCAAACGTGCTTCATATCTTTTATGACGAGTTCCTTGTATGACTTCTTTTACCAATTATGATTTGTGTTTCTATGTATAGCAATTTTGATTAAATCTATTTATCGCCTGTTTTGCCATTAGATGATCTTTTATAGTTTCTGGCTTAAGTGAGTTTATTGGCTTTTGTTTTTATACGGTTTACTTCGGAGAAGATTCTTTCTATGCTTGACAAAGAATGAGGTAAAATAGTTAGACTGGTCATGAAGTTAAATAAAATCTCATATTTGGAATTATTAAAGCCATCTTTTACATTACATATCAGATACCAAAACTCAAGGATAGTTTTGTAAGAGAGATCTAAATCATGATTTAACCGAAATGATCTCCATTCATTATCTAAATCTATTTTTTCTTCAGAAACAAGATGAGGGAACTGCATTGATAAATGAAAATTGTGGATGCGATTTGGCACGATCATATATTTGGCACGATTTGGATCAAGAACATTGAGACTGTGCAATAATTCCATCATCATTTAGAGCAACGGTCACCAACCTTTCGGTCCTCACGGACCACTAAATTTATGATTTTAAATTCAGCAGACCACTAACACAAAGTTTTAAAAAACACGAACAAATTCATGTGACAATGATGGAAAACCTCCATTTTATTAATTTGAAATGAATTTATTACGAGTAAATATAACAAAATTATAGAATAATTATTACCAATACAAAATAAATCTTATAATGAA
Source organism: Olivierus martensii (assembly GCA_000484575.1). NCBI lineage: Eukaryota > Metazoa > Arthropoda > Arachnida > Scorpiones > Buthidae > Olivierus > Olivierus martensii. The sequence goes on along the minus strand of AYEL01064846.1, from coordinate 28,486 downwards.
TATAATATAATGAAATGAGTGTAATATCAGTAGCCGTAAAATATTACAGTCAAACCCCGATAAGACGCCATCCACCATCTGCCAATAGAAACGTCTAAACAAATATTCTTTTTGGTATTGTATTTGTCTTCGTTAATCCGCTAGGGCCGTGTAAGATGACTTACATCCCGATGTTCATCAGCACTATATATACAGTATTAAAAGTTCTCTGTGGAAGAGATAGAGTTAACATGAAATCAGTTGCACTTTGTACGAGCATTTGAAATATTACAAATTATGATCAATATTGTTAGAATATACAATTTAAAAAATTGTAAATTATTATATGTATTAAATTTTACTGTATTTACAAGAAATAAAAATAAATTTTGACTTAAAATTAAAAATTATCAGAAAAACCCAGAAAATGAGATGTTTTAGTGGAAAAAACCTATCAACCCAGATGATAATCAAAAAACCCAGATCTGGGTGGAAAAACCCAGGCATGGGAACACTCAGGGCTGCCAATGCAATTTTTATCAAAACCCAAGATTAGGCTGGTAAAATTCCCAAGATCTAAGCAAAAAAAACCAAGATCGAAAAATAGTAAAAAGTTATTTCTAATAGTTCTTCTTTACAAATTTTCATCATCACCGTTTCTTTCTGATCTTTCATTCTCTTTAAATATCGTTGATTAACAGCGTCATTTTGCAAATCTTTTACCAGTTCTTTATTGGTGTAAATGTTGTACAATCATTATTGTCTATACTGATTGCTTGTCTTGCAAGAATTCGAAACTTTACTATATTTGCTTTCAAAGAATTCGTCTGCTTAGTTTTCATACAATTTATTAAGGAAAATATGCACTCAACCGCTGCTTAAGACTGAGGTAAAATAATGAGGTTTGTCATAAAATGTGACAAATTATCATATTTTGAATTTTGCAAGCCATCTTTTATGCTTTTTAATTCACACCAATACTAATAAACTTAGTAAAATTATAACATAGCCTAAATATATATCTTTATAAAATTATTATAAATACTATATGTATCTATTTCCTAAATAAGGTTCAAAACCCAAGATTTTCTAAAATTTTCGAAATAAAAACCAAGATCCCAAGACTTCAAGTAAAAACTCAAGATCTTGTGGAAAACCCAAGCATTAGCAGCTCTGTGAACACTTTCTCTCACAATCTCAGGTTAAAAAGGAGACGAGGGGCTGTCTTCCGGGAGACGTGCCCTCTCGCGACAAAAATTTAACAAAACTATTATTAATTTTTTTTTACAAATATAAGCAATAATTATAGACGAGAATAATAAGAGTGGGGATTACAAATAAAGATAATAATATAAGGTGGAATAACACAGAAGATTTCTATGAGAAATTACAAGAAGCTTTTAAGCTAATAAAATCTGATGAAGTGATAATAATGGGAGATATGAATGCGATGATTGGAAAAGAGAAGAACAAGGGAATTACAGGCAAATATGTAACCGGCATGAGAAATGAAAGGGGATAGAGATTGATTCTATTCTGTAGGGAATATAACTTGATAATCGCTAAAACACTTTTCAAACATCCCCCAAGAAGATTATATACTTGGAAGAGCCCAAGAGATAATTACAGAAATCAAATAAATTATATAATGATAAATCAGCGATTCAAGAATTGCATAAAATAATCGAAAACTTATTCTGGTGCAGACATTGAGCCATTTCCAACTGGATTATGTCATTTCTTCACGTGAAGAAATGGCAAGAATTTGGAATCTGACCATAATCCAGTTGTAATTAAACTGAGAATCAAACTGCAAAAGGAAAAGAAAAACCATACTAGTGAGTTGCATGATATAAGCAGGCTGCAGGATCTGAGCATCAGGAAAAATTAAAAGAAGAAATGGCAAGAATTTTTAAAATTCAGGAAAAGGTGGCCTTAAATAAAACTTATGGAAATTACACATCACCTTCCAATCCTAATCTTATAACTGAAGATATAACAAAAACTAAAATTTCAGATTTAAAAGTTTATGGTCAAACTTTAAGGAAAGCATTCAAGCAGACTAGGAACAACTGTCCCTAAAAAAAAGGAAAAGAAAGCAAACCCTGGATGAATGATCATATACTCAGATTAATGAAGGGAAGAAAGTAAAAACAAAAACAAACCAGAATACCGGATAATCAATAAAACAATAAAAAGAGAATGCAGAACAGCTAAGGAGGAATGGTTTAATGGAAAATGCAAGACCATCGATGAATTGAGAAATGTTTAAAAAAATAAAAGAATTCACCATTAGTAAGAACAGAACACTAATGAGTGTTTCTTATTAGACAAGGAAAGTATAAATAAAAGATGGGCCTAATATGCCAAAGAAATATTCCAGGATGATAGAAAGGAAATACCCTGTATTGCTAATCTTGTTGGCCCACCTATTATAGAAAGTGAGGTTAGAAATGCATTATACAAATAGAAATCAGATAAAGCAGTGGTTATTGATGGAATTTATACAGTACTTCAAACTCTTGAAGAAATAGGGATAGAGGCCTTAAAAAATATTTGCAATTTAATATATGACACTGGCTATGTTCCTGCAGATCTTAAACAATCTATTTTCATTCCTATTGCAAAAGAAATAATGCCAAGGACTCTATAGATTTCAGAATTATCAGCTTGATGAGTCATGTCTTAAAGATTCTTATAAAGATTCTAGAAAGAAACAAAAAGAAACTAAATTGCATAATTGGAGATACACAGAATGGATTCCAACCAAATAAGGGCACAAGAGAGGGAATTTTTACAATTAGAACAATAATTGAGAGATTTATGGAAGTGCATAAAAACGTTTATATGTGTTTCATGGACTATTCAAAAGCTTTTGACTGAGTCCAACATGACAAACTAATAGAATGTCTCTTAAATTTTGATATAGATGGAAAGGACATCAGGCTGATTGCTAATCTATATTTGGAACAGACAGCGGTAATAAGATTTAGAGGTGAAACATCAGAAGAATTCCAAATACAAAGAGGTGTTCGTCAGGGTTGTGCGTTATCACCAATTCTATTTAACATCTATGCAGAGAACATCTTTCGAGAAATAGAAGACCTAAGAGGACCTAAGAGATTATTCATAGGAGACAAAAATATTAATCTCAGCTATGCTGATGATACAGTCCTTTTAGCAGAAACCAAAGAGGACTTGACCAATCTTATAAAAGTAGTTAAAGATAAGAGTAAAGAATATGGACTAGAGTTTAACATTAAAAAAACAAAAACAACTCTTATTGCAAGAAATAATGAAAATGATAATGCAAGAATCATCATTGATGGACAAACAGTGGAATAAGTTCTGAACTACACTTATCTGGGACAACTAATAACAAAAGATGGAAAATGTGAAGCTGAGATTAGAAGAAGAATTGAAATTGCAAGAATTTCCTTTGTTAATATGAAAGCACTGTTTACTAATAGGGAAATTAGCTTGGTTACAAGACTGAGACACCTTAAATGTTATGTCTGGTCCATTCTTCTGTATGGAGTGGAAACATGGACTTTAAATAAAAAGATGTCTGAGAAATTAATGGCTTTTGAGTTGTGGCTTTATTGACGCGTGCTAAAAGTTTCCTGGACAGAAAAGAAAACAAATAGAGAAATTCTGGAAATGATAGGAAGTGAAAAGACCTTGATATAGATTATAAAAAAAAGGAAGATATCTTTTCTTGACCACATCCTAAGACATAACAGCCTTCAGAAAGATTTAAGGTAATGAATAATTTAAACTAAGTTTAAAACTTATAAAAATGTAAGACCAATAAAATATCTCTCAACTTTCTGAGAAACAAGAAAATAAAATAACAATGAATTGTGCAAAAAAGATATGTTTAATCTTGTTATATCACACGTATTCAGGTATAAAATGGAGCAGGAGCATTCACCTTATATTTAATAAGGTGTAAATCTATACCAATAAGTTTCAAATTAAAATTATATATGTTAAAGTGGTTAATCCGGTGATTATGTATAATCACCAACGATTTCGGTAAATATGATAAATTTATTTCATGTATTGAAAATCAATCATATTTACCGGTGATTATTATAATCGCCAGTTCGTAGTGGCAAATATGATAAATCGTACTTAATTAATCAAATTTACCGGACATTATGCGTAATCGCCAGTCTAGGATAGTAAATTTGATAAATAATGCATTCTTCGAGTAACCTTTATTTTAACGTTTTCAATTGTCTGATATACAATTTTCTTTCGGAATTGTATCTCAAAAACCAGATTGTACTATGTGACGAACAATTTCTTATAGTAGAGAATGTACTAAATATCATTCTGTTTCTTAGAGAGTGCGCAAGAAAAATATCAATTTCAGATCAGAGGTACCAAACGTGCTCATGTAAAGGAAAGTGCAATTCAAACAAATGCAAATTCTATAAAAATAAAAAATTATGTAACTCAAAATGTCATGATAGTTTGCCATGTTTGAATAAACAGATTTATTAGAGTTCTATATTTTTTCCCAACAAAATTTTGTTATTTTTGTATACATAATTCTAATATTAAGCTGAAACAGGTGTTTCTTAGTTTCCTTATATTCATTAAAGCGTTCTAATATTAAAAAAACAAAAACTATTTTTTGATTCATTTTATTAAAATTTGTTTAAATCCACAAGTTACTTTATTAAAATAACAAATTATGAATATAAAGGAACAAAAGTAATCTGGAAATATTATTGATAACATAGAAGAAACAGAAAAAGCTGTTAGTTATGGATCCTCTAAGGCAAGGGTTCCCAAAGTGCGGCCCGCAAATCCTAGAAATGCGGCCCGTGATATCAGATCATCCGCGATCTTGAATTCATAGAGATAATTTACATTTAAAAAAAATAAATAAATTTTATCATTTCATTAAAAATTGTTCAGTTAAAAAAGTACATGTTATAAGAGCTTTAAAAAATGCTTTGAGAAAGTTTTTTCACATAAGCTATATAAGTGAAAAAACTTTCTCAATCATAAGTATTAATAAGTCCAAAATTAACTGATAAACATTTACGAGCGGTGTTATGAATACATTCAACCGACTTAGACCCAATGCTTAATGATATTATTAAAAGAAAACAACAACTGCTACAATCACACACTTCACATTGATGAATTTATTATTTTTTCTTTTTTTTATTTGAAATTATTTAGTTATTTTTGTTTAATTATTTTTGAAATGTGTTATTTTAAACAGTTTAATAATAAAAAATAATTATTGTCATAAATAAAGAACGATTATTTTATAAAATTTACTCTCTTGTGTCTAACTTTTTATCGATTTGAACATATTTTTCCATAACACTTTTTTGGCCCGTTTATTATTTTGGAATTTATAATATTGTCCAACTACACAAAACTTTGGGAACCGCTGCTCTAAGGCATCTGATCCTCTATGTAGAGATGAACTTCCCGTGTCGATCACCGATTCAATGGTTGTTCTTGAGGCAACCATTGAAAACAAAAGGTGAGAAATTTCATATTTATCAAATTTATGTATACATTTTGGAAATTATGCAAAAATCGCTTTTAAAAATAATATATTCAGCGATATATATCAGTGTTATTTTAAACAGTTTAATAATAAAAAATAATTATTGTCATAAATAAAGAACGATTATTTTATAAAATTTACTCTCTTGTGTCTAACTTTTTATCGATTTGAACATATTTTTCCATAACACTTTTTTGGCCCGTTTATTATTTTGGAATTTATAATATTGTCCAACTACACAAAACTTTGGGAACCGCTGCTCTAAGGCATCTGATCCTCTATGTAGAGATGAACTTCCCGTGTCGATCACCGATTCAATGGTTGTTCTTGAGGCAACCATTGAAAACAAAAGGTGAGAAATTTCATATTTATCAAATTTATGTATACATTTTGGAAATTATGCAAAAATCGCTTTTAAAAATAATATATTCAGCGATATATATCAAAGTTACCAAGATAATTGGTGAATATGCCTAATATCTGGCAATTATACATAATCACCAATTAATCACTTTTACCGTAACATATATATATATATACCTTTAATAAATGTGACGGTAACAAAAATGTGAATACGGTGGAAAATTCCGAACTATCACGTTACAATAAAGATGATAACTGCGGATTAATGAGAGTCGGCAGTACGCTGTCTAGCCGATAAGATTCAAACATTCATCATGGAAGTGGAAACTTTACCGAAAACCAATCCTTATGAATCATCTAATATATTTTCACGCATGTTTTTCTGGTGAGTTAATTACAGGTTTTGTAATTTACATAAAATACTTATTTTTTTTTTAATCTATATCCATCAAATCTGAAATAAAACAATTAAGTTACTTGTAAGTACAGTATAAACAATTTTTTTTAATCCTTTAATTTGCAATAAGTGGTTTTCTTTAATAATTATAAAAAATAAACGAATTAAAATTTTCTATTTGTAACATGTAAACGAGTACTTCATAATTAAATATATTGATGAAATTATTCACTCCCTTATTGTTGAAATAAATATCTCTTGAGAAAACTTCGATACTAAGATAAAGACGAAATCTTTTATTCGCATTGCAAAGTATCTTCGTATTGCATTAATTTTAAAATGAATTTTTAAATTCTTAATAATTTGTATTTTATGTTACATTTATAAATAATAATTTCATGATTTATTGTTATAAATCTCTTTTTATAAATTCTCTATTTTACTATTTTTATAAATAATAAGTAGAGAAACTATTATAAAATATTATTTTGTTTTCAATTCCATAAAATAATGTGAATTTAATTCTTTAATAACTATTTTAATTTATAGGATATGGAATTGTTTTTAAAATGTGTCTATTATATTAATTAGTATCGAAAATAAAAGTCAAATATCTTATACTATATATTGTACCATTTATTTTTGAGCATCTTATATGTTTTATTATATATTTAATAATTTTAAATAAGAATTTTTATTGTACAAAATAAAATTTGATTTAATAGATATGTGACATCCATAATTTTCAAGTTTATATTTACTTTGATTTAAAAATATTGCGAAAATTATTCGAAACAGAAAATTTGGAAAAAATATTGAAATTTTCAGAATAAAATTTTGTATTCGAATATGAATATAAATACATTCATATTAGATTACATAATGACAATTAGATTATTTTATTTTCGAACAACAATGATATTTCACTCAAAGAAGCATTATGTCAATGATTCTTAATAATTGTTTCCATCAGTTTGTATGTGCATTTCCAGAAAGAAAATTGCTTGCTTGCTAAAAACATACCTTTTTTTTTTGATGAAGTAATATTATTATAGAAATTTTTTTATATTTACAGATAGTGATTTTTTTCTGGATAATTTTGCTGTTTTTTTCTTCATATTTTTGATGGAGCCAAATTTCCAATGATGTAATATACTATATTTATATAATTTTAAAACTGTGAGTTGATTATTTTGATAAATTTTAAATATATTTGAAAATCAACACAGATGCAAATGTGCTTTATTTTTTGAAAAAAAAAAAAAAATGTCCGTTCTATTTTTATTTAGCTATGAGAACTTTTATTTATTGCAATTAACTTTAATTATTTTAAACTATAAATAAATTTTTTTATATAGGCTATATTTACAATGCAAATTAGATTATATCTATTTTTTAAATTTAAATTAAATTAGATATCTGAAATATTTCTATTCGCTTTATTAAACTGATTAGATATTAGATATTTCTTTGAAGATTTGTATTTAAATATAATGTGAGAAAGCATGTACAGAAATTATTTTAACTATTTTCTAATCGATAAAGAATAGAATATTTAGAATTAAATTTTTAATGGACATCCTTTTAAAAACCGATAGCTAGACAGAAATACAAAAATTAGCATTTTGTATCCATCTCTGTTCTGATATTAAAGATTCCTTGAAAAATCATATTAGTTTATATAAAATTATTTAAAATGCAAATCGACAACAATCCTGAAAGTTTTAATAATGATTCATTTGATTCCACAATAATAGAATATATTAAGAATGAAAATACTTTAAAGAAGGATTGAAAATTGTTTTCTAAAAAATGAAGATTCTAGTAAGTAATATGATTTATCAATGTTTATCAATTCCTGTAAAATTTTAATTATTATTTCGTTTTATTATAGTATTATTAATAGGATCTTATTTATTAGTTAGTTAATTTATGCTGCCAGATATATATTAGAGATATTAATAGGCTATTTTAGAGCATTTCACGAATTATCCATTATCCATGATGGGTTAGAGAGTTAAATGATGATGATTAACGGACCATATCCAGATTGTTCCGAAATATTTGAAAGTATGGAACCAGAAAGTCTATCACAGTTTCATGCGGTTATTAGTATTTTGGAATATGTCATTTTATTACACGTATACGAAGGCATACTGATATAGAAATTATTCTTCGTAATCTTATATTCTCTTTCAATATTTGAATATCAAAAGTAATAAAAATTTAACAACAGCAAGAAATATGAAGTTGATAGTTACGGAAGAAAATTCGGCCAAGTTCGAGTGTCATATCCTTTATACTTATAGCTTTAAATTTGCTATTAATTTTTATATTATTTAATACAATAGTTATTTATAAGAAAATTTTATATGTTTTGGGGTAAATAATTTAATGAATTATAAGGGCCGATTACCCTAGCTATTCCTCTATGAAGAAAGAAGAAATCCTAGTTTAGACATTACTGTAAGGGGTCGCTCGTAGTTTAATTATTATAAGGGTCATCGGTTCGACTCGTAGTTTAATGAATTATAAGGGCCGATTACCCTACCTATTCCTCTATGAAGAAAGAAGAAATTCTAGTTTAGACATTATTGTAAGGGGGACGGCTCGTAGTTTAATTATTATAGAGATCGTTAGTTCGACTTATAATTGAAGTCGGCCGGATGGTGCGTGGTAAAGCATTTGCTTGCCACCTGGAGAATCCGGGTTCAGTCACGTGTCCCACACCTCCAGTTTTATATCTGGGAGTGTCCGGACCCGCCTCGTTGAATCCCATTCTTCACCTGATGGCTTGTGGTAGATTCTATATTTAATAATTCTACTAATAATCTTGATTTCTATTTCTATTAATAATCTTGATTAATTTGATGATTATTATTTTTGACAGGAAAATACAACATTTATATAACAGCACCGTCACGATAACTCACAAAATCTGAACATTCATTCAATCGCCGCATTCATTCTTTTATTATAGCAAAGCATACTACACTGATTCAACATAATTACACAACCCAAACACGTGCTTCCCAAAATCCAACCTCTGGGTCCCCGTCCCGGGAAGTGGAAACGTCAGTTAATAATTTTATTATTAATTGGCGGCCGAAGAGGCTCTGGTACATTTGTTATAGCTCCAACATAGCGAATAAACTGGAATTTTATTCTATTAAGTTATTAAATGCATATTTCCACTTTTCCGATCATTTTTATAATATTAATATTTTAAAAAGTTTTGTTTTTAAATATGTTTTTCAATATATAAAAATTACATATACGAGTTTGGTTTGGCTCTCGTAAACGTTATTTATGTTTTTCCTAAAAAACATTCGAATGGATTATAAAATTTTATAATGCATACGTAATCAACTTTGATATGCTCCTAGTTAATATATCCCTCATCCAGATTCGATGAAAAAACTTAAAAAATTCTAACTCACTTTTTAAATAATAAATGAAATGACAATGCCAATAATTTCAAAAATAATTCCAGAAGCTTTTTTTTATATTGCCAGTGGTGTAGTATAAAAAAGAAGTACCGGAACGCTATCTTCTTAACAAAATATTAGTTATGAAAAAGTAAAAAAGTTAAGAAAAGTTTAGTTAAAATTAGTTAAAAATTAAAGAATAATAGAAGAAATCTCAGAGATTGTGTGAGGAATTGTTTGGAAGTGACGGAAGCAAAGCAAGTATATCAGGATCGAGCTATGTGACGTTTGAGTCCTCTCTGCCTACCTCCTGCAGGACACGGCCTGATGGAGTCATTTTGATGAACTACATGGAATTATTCTCTCTTTGTGTGTATAATAAATCTCTACATGTACTACAGGGCCGGCTTAACCTGATAAGCAGACGATGCACCGCATCGGGGCGCCTTCGGAAGTAGAGCGCCAAAATAATCATTTTCTCAATAAATATTCTCTTAATTTCATAATGGAAGTCAGAACAGTGCTTATGGTGGGCGCTGTTGTAACATTTCACTCATTCTCTGCATTCGAATATATTCATAATTCATCCTCTATTCTTGCTATATATTTTGCATTTCAATTTAAATCAATATATAAAGCTTTACTGAAACGCATTCTTATGATAATCCTAACTCAACAAGCTGGGAGAGAATCCCAGATAAACAAAAGAAAATGATAAAGGAGGTAATACAATCGAAAAAATCCCATCCAGAACAAATGAACTCTACTCCACTGATCACTGACTGACCAAACAGTTCGACTTCGTGACAAAAGCACATGCTTGAAGGGTAGAGCTATTGATTGGTGTTATCATGTTGTACCAAATAGTAACGCTTATAAGAAAATGATTAAATGGAAGTAACAAAGGTTACACCGCTGTACCAAATAAAAAACGCTAATCATAATAAATTGGAAAGGTAACACCATAAAACATTTTATTCTCATTTGTTCATTCTGTTCAATTTCAAAGTATGGATAAAAGCTAAAAATGAAATAAGAAGCATTTATTCAAAGTAATTGGGATTAGTGATTGTGTTTTCCGGAACTTTTTGCTTTCTCGATAATTCCCGAATTAATAATTTATTTCTCGAGATTCAAGATTCTCTTTCAAAAATTCTCGAGAATCTCGAGATTCTAAAAAATGTTTAATTAAAAAATATATTCTTTTAATAAGGATAAAAACAAAATGAGGCAGAAAAAAATCATGTAAACTGAAAACAAATAATATTGGGCTCTTTTATATTTGTTTTTTATTTAATATTTTAATTATATTGACAAAATAGATCGCACTTCAATAATATTGAAAAAATAATCGCATTTGTTTTACAATTACTGGTAGTTTTTATTAAAATAAGTTTTCAATACACATAAACAGTCTATCCGTTTATCTGCTAAACGAGTCCTATGTTTGGATACAAAAATTCCAGAAATGAAATTTTTGCGCCTAATCTTATGTAGACATATATGAGCTTTTTAGTCTATACGACTGCTTATTTTTACACCTCACTATATTTGAATATCTAGATCAAAAGATACACATCTTAGAAAAAGTTTAGGATCGTCCTATTTTGGCTACGTAATTTTCTAAGAGAATTCTATAGTCGCTAACCATTGGTTGAAGTTAGGAGTTTGGAAGAATGATTGAGGACTAGATATTCACTCATATCCTCTGATACAGTACTTATTCTCTTAGTTTATTGACTTGAAGATGTCGCATAGCCAAAAGAAGGCAAAAATAATTAATTTATCGCTATGAAAGTTTTAGGATACAAATTCGCAGAAATTTTTTTAATTCTCGAGATTTATAAGAATTTTTCTCGAGAATAGGGAATCTCGAAATAATAATAATAATAAAAAATTCTCGAGAATCGGGAATGAAATTTTCCTTGTAAATCTCGAGATTTCTCGAGACGGGAATCTCGAACACAATCACTAATTGGGATAGTAAAGGAAGTACATAATCCCATAAGCCCTTCACTGACATTTATTGTGAACAAATTATAGGTATGTCATTGGAGAGGAGCATTCGTCATTTGTTCTCACTTCCTCAATTATTCCTTCGGGATCTCAATTAAAATATTTGAGCAAAATTCTATGCTTCTTTATTTCCCATTGATGGAGCACAGCTCATTTTTACATCTGGGACAGATATGAAATACTCATACTGTCATACAATATTGTATAGTTGCATAAGTATAGGCGAATTTGTATATGATTTGCATTTGTATAGGAATTCTCGTGTTTTCATTCGTGCAACGACGACAACGGACACGCGAAATACACGAAAAGTTTTATCAACCGTTGGCTGCTGTTTAAATTAGAGAATTTTATTTCAACTGAATTTGGAATAATATAACATTTTGTTCCAATGTATAACCTGATGATGACTATATGTCGAAAACGTTAGTTACAAGTTAATAAATAATCTACACTGCAAAAAGTGCTTGATGTATAGTGCTTTTATTTGAATTTGGAATTTTTTTGAACATTTCATCGTGCTCCCAGTGTTTGTCTTTCTTTTAATTATTGTAGTAGTTCTGATTCCTTTTAAAGAAAGTTAGCTTTTAAATCGTAAATATTTCAAATTTTTAAAGTAAAATAAGAAACTTATGTACTGATTCCTTTTAAAGAAAGTAAGCTTTTAAATCGTAAATATTTCAAATTTTTAAAGTAAAAAAGGAAACTTATGTAATTTTTATAGTATTATTTCAAAAATTCATAAAAGATTATCAGGTGCAGAAAATCAAAAGCGAAAATCGGCCAAAGAAATCGAAGAAGTAAAGTTGAGAAGACAAACTTTTTAGAAAAATTGATGGCATCCCCGTACCTTCAACCTTTCACGATTCTGGTTCTCAAACAAAAGACTTAACAGAAGGTGAAGATCAATCTAAATCAATTCATCACAACCGAAAGGATCATTGATTCATCTCCATCATTCTTATTAATCAACCGTTAAGGTCAACGATTATAAATTCAACATTAATGGTAAGCGAAAATGGAAACATCATTTAAATCAAGCGACCCAGCTACTTAGCCCGAAATTATTAACGAAAAAATTCGAAAAATTATTATTGAGCGAGGCCCGACAAAACAAATCATTTCCACGAAATGATTTTGGTCGTAGTTTTAGCAATAGTTAATATAATCGCATATAGCTAAAAATAATATTGTTCCTCGAATATGACTCATATATTTTCATGTTCCGTAAGCAGAGTATTTTATTTTTGCTGCAAGTTATTTTCTGGTGAAAACTCAATCACGGAATGATATTCAAATTGGCAAAATTTGTCGAAAACTCTCAGTTCTCACGAAGTATATAGCTCTCATTTGAATCCATTTATAAAGTGGATGGATTTGAACACATTTTTTGGAAAAAAATTTTAAGGGCGCTGAGTAGAAAGCTGCATAGGGTGGCAAAATTTGTCGAAAACTCTCAGTTCTCACGAAGTATATAGCTCTCATTTGAATCCAGTTATAAAGTGGATGGATTTGAACACATTTTTTGGAAAAAAATTGTAAGGGCGCTGAGTAGAAAGCTGCATAGGGGAGCCGGGACCCCTAGAGCCGGCACTGTATTTATTTAATGCTTATATTTGTCACATGAGACACTTTATCGTCGTCATTTAATTAATATCGAAACTTAACTTAACGGTTTTTTTTTTTATTTCAAAGAATTTATATTTTTGTGACTCAGTAAGTATGCCTCCGAAAACCTTTTTGTGATAATATTTTGCTAAAAATAAAAGTAATCTGCAACTTGCATATATTATTCAAAAGAACTGAAAACTGGTAGGATTCTAGTTGAACCATAGCACGCGGTTCTATACATTAGAGAATTGAAGATTCGCCGCCTACTGACTGACGTATAAAATATGAATCGACAATTTCGTTATATTAAAGATTCACTGCAAAACTATCTGGGCTATCAAGATGTTTTTATTAGAATTATCATATAATCAAAAACTAAGAATAGGCCCGTTTACACGGACGGTTTTTCCGACGGTTTTGGCACGTACACTCCAGGCGCGCATGCCAAACTTGTTTAATAAACTTCCAAACTTTTTAAAATTATAAATTATAAGTAAAACATTGCAAATGCAGTATGTAAATATTTGTCAACACATTTTAGTCTCAATTCCTATAATAGAGGAAACTTTGAAGGTGTTATTTGTATATTCATTTATATGTTCGCATATTTCCATACAACATTTTTTATGTAAAAAATATTGCATCAATATATGTATGCGTTTCATCCAAAAACAGATTTCGATTTTAATCGTTATTTATTCTATACTGTATTTATACAGTGTATATAATTAAATCAGTCATATTTTTACTTAGCATATACAAATAATTCATGATAATAGGATGCTGATTAACGAAAACCTTGCATGGAATTTATTTTATCAGTTAAGCTAAATATTTGATACTAAATTTACTTTACAGTACCTGAATATTTTTTTTTTCACTATTCCTAATAAACCTTAAAATATATCAGACCATATTTTATTCGAGTATAAGACGACGACGATTATATATAAATCTTATTATGAAATTAACGCGTGATAAATGAATATGCAAACACGAATTTTTTTCCTTTCCTCCCTTGTTTTTTTTTTTTTTTTTTTTTTTGCAGGATCCTTTTAACTTTCCTCTTTCTGTCCTATATTTTTCTCACTTCATTCTTTCATTGGATAAAATCTATGAATATAATCTATTATTCCTTTAAAAAATAAATATGAAATAAATTAAAAAATTACAGATATTGAAAGTTCTGATATACTTTATTAATACCTTTCGAACTAATTAATGAAGAGTTTTTATGAAATTTATCATGAAAGTCAGGCCAATGAAGATAATTCTATGAGATCAATCAATCCTGTACATTTTAACAATTTAAATAGGTGAATGATCAAAGTGCTAAGATTATCTCTGAAAAATAAATTATGCTTTTTTTCGAATTACACGCTATCCCCATAAAACAAGGTTTCGCTTTAACGCGATTAGAAAATTTTTACAATCCTCGCACAACACGGATTTCATTCTAACACGGCTTAGAATTTGCAGTAAATGTTTCGCGCGATATGAAATTTTATAGTAACTTAATTAACATGTTATATGAAGTGCAAATGTTTGTAGCATAATGTCAGATTACAGGTAAAATATTGCATTTATTTCTTCACATAACATAAGGGTTTGTGGCTTTATATAAATCGAAACACCAAGTTCTATCTCTTACAATACTATATACAGTATATAAGAATTTATCGACATCTTGATAGTATTTAAAATACTATACAGTAAAAACAATATTGTAATTATGAATATGATAAACTACTGACATTCGAATTAATACAATACCATACAGAATAAAGATCGTGACAGCGGTAAATTATCTTTGTTAAGGCATTTAATAACTCCATTCTAACGGATTTATAACGTTTATTTGTTTTAATATTGATATTTCGCAACAATATCTAAAATAAACAGTCAATTTACAGTACAGTCAAACCTCTTTAAGCCGCCACCATCGGTTTGAAGATCCTCTCTGGCGGTAAAGGAGGGTGGCGGTTTATGGAGGGTTTATGGTAACATGTGAGAAAACATGTATAGACTAGAATGACATTGTTTCATTTAATTAAAGGTGATCAGAAATAAATTGCTGAGTAGCAGAAGGATTTTTATTTTTATATTCACAAATTAAAATCTTTTCGTGAACATCTAATGTCGTTTTTGACATTTTTCCGAGTAAGAAACAGCAACGATACTCACAACAGTTGATTTATAAAAAAACGGTTTAAACTGTTCTTCTTCTTCCGCAAAGTCGAGGTTATGGCTTTCCAGTCTTCTCCTATTTTAAACGATTATTTTGTAAAAATTCGTTTAAAGTTTTGGAATAGCTCATTTTGAAAACAGGGATGTGAATAGTCACAGGTGCGAGATTACAGTCTAATAAATGTTAACAGATAAATTACTTAATTGCCATCTTCTCTAGTGTTTCTATTTGTGTTGGTTGACCTTGCCATTCTATTGTTTTGGCGGTTTAAACAACTGATTTGTCTACTAATGAAATGGTTTTGCCTCCAGAAATGAGTGGCGGTTGGCGATTAGTGAGATGGCGGTTTATAGAGGGAATTTCATGTTTTAACATATAGGAGGAGATTTGTTATTGGCTTTCATCAGGCAAATAACGAGGGTGGCGGTTTATAGAGGGGCGGCTTAAAGAGGTTTGACTGTATTTAAAAATATAATTCATCTCAAGTATCAACAGATGAGATAATATTTCAATTTCATTCAATAAATTTTTATAGAAAAATTCTTATAAGTAATATCTCCAGAATTCACGTTTCTCACATTTAGTTACTAAATAAAATATTGTGATACTTCATTAATAGTTCAATGTAGATATATGTTCTAATATCTCGATGATGCAACAGGATGCATTATTTTATTTTCAATTCTTAACTTTTTGAAAGTTAAATTTGATCTTAATAAAAATGATTACTAATAATTATTACAAAAGTTATAATAGTAAACAAACATCTCACATTATTCCTATCTAAAGCTCAACTATCACATAATACGTAATACTTTGTATATACCTTTAACAAATCCCGCGAGAATTCAGAACTGTGACGTTACAATAAACGAGATGATAACTGTGAATTAAATGAAAGTCGGCAGTAGCGCTCAGGCCGATAAGCTTCAAACATTCATCATGGAAGTGGAAACTTTACCGAAAGCCAATCCTTACGAATCAGCTAATATATTTTCACGCATGTTTTACTGGTGAGTTAATTATAGGTTTTTTTTTAGAATTTACATAAAATATTTATTTTTTATATATTTATATTTATCAAAACACAAATAAAACAATTAAATTACTTGTAAGTACAGTATAAATTTTTTTCCAATCCTTTAATTTGCAATAAGTGTTTTCTTTAATATTTATAAAAAATAAACGAATTAAAATTTTTTATTTGTAACATGAAAACGTGTACTTCATAATTAAATATATTGATAAAACCATTCACTCCCCTTATTGTTGAAATAAATATCTCTTGAGAAAACTTCGATACTAAGATAAAGACGAAATCTTTTATCTTCGCATTGCAAAGTATCTTCGGATTACATTAATTTTAAAATGAATTTTTAAATTCTTGATAATTTGTATTATATGTTACATTTATAAATAATAATTTCAGTGATTTATTGTTATAAATTTTCAATTTTATTATTTTTATAAATAATAAGTAGAGAAATTATTATAAAATATTATTTTGTTTTCAATTCCGTAAAATAATGCGAATTAAATTATAGGATATGGAATTGTTTTTTAAAACGTGGCTATACAATATTAAAACATCCTACATCCGATAAGATATTGTTTCTGTATTAATCAAATATCAAACAGTATATTACAAACAAGTGTAAAAGTTGTTCAATAATTTATCAAATTCTATAGGAACTATTTACTCCATTATAATATTCATTCGAATATTTTAGTTGAGCATTGAACCGGATATGTCGTAGATATAAATAAACAAATGAAAATAGGATATCTTACAATACTTTAATAAATACTAATAAAAGTTATCCAAATAAAAAGTCTAATAATTACTGAGACATTGCTTAAAGATTTCTACGAAAAAATATATTGTTTCGTTAACAGTTCTGATTTGGCTTAATAAACACTAATCAAAATTATTGACATCATTAAAGAAAAATTAATTAAAATTGTCTTTGACATTTATCAAATAAATAATAAAATTCTGAATTTTATGCTCTCTTATTGATTTTACACTGTGAAATAGTATTTTGAGCTAATAATTTCGTATGTTTAATGGATATTAAAATTTTTCCCTAATTTGAAAGAATTTAGTATGCATTCACATTTATTCAAAATTGTATTCAAACGATAAGCAAAAAATTTTGAATGCATGATTGTCAATATTTTTTTAATAATTTTTACTATTAATGAATGGATATTGTTAATAATGTATTTTTAATTGTATATAAATTATATGAACGTAAAGATAGATGGAGATTCAATTCTTAGTTGGCTAGCATGATAGACAAGGTAGCATCCTTCCATCAAAATAGCCGTGATGATTTCGAATTCTACATTTGCAAATTTTTTCAGGAACATCCTGACTCGACTTATTGATCTGCATTTACGCTTACTCAATCGAGCCTGCCATCTTTCATGATGTGCTCTAGAATTGTTCTACCGTTTGTTATCTGACAAAAATGGAAAACAACCTAAAATTCAGAAAGAAGAAACACTTTTTGCCATAATCTTTCCCCGCTCCCATCCGTGACTTCTGTTTATAAATTTATATTTCTTGCAACTGCAGTCTAGGAAAAACTTTGTGGATTAAAAAATAAAATATCATTTAAAAGTGTATTTATGTCTACATTTATATTCCTATTTCTATTTACATTTTAATTATTAAGCTAATCTAGCAATTCTGTTCTATATATTAAATAAAAAATTAATATAATATTTCTTCTAATATGTTTGAAGGGAGCCATAGTGTCTTTAGCATCGCGTGATCTCCCTTTGATAACCATGTTTATTTAATTATTCTGATAAATTGCCATTTTTATTTCTGAAATGAAATGTTTTTTTGAAATATAATAATGATAAATTTTATTTAATGGATATCTAAAAATATATAATTCTCTTAGCTTTTCGTTAAAATTCTTTAAAATTTAATGCGAGAAAAATTTATGATGTAGGGCTTAATTCTGAAAAGTAGACACATCAATATGTTATTAATAATTAAGAAGAAAATCAATAAACAGTTCTTAATAGAGATTTTTTAAAAACTCTGTAAATTGATATCAAATACGAAAAAGTTTTATTTAATAAAGATCATTAATTAAAACTTTATTATAAAATCATTGAAAAATACTGAAAGTATGGCTAAAATATTGATATATTTCAGTCTATGTATCATCTTTATACTATCCATAGGTTAAATGCGTACGTAGATGTATACAAATCTAATGGAAATTATAAACTTTAAGCAGTTTTTCAATGAGCTGTAGATTAATTTTAAGTGAAAGTCCATATTTAATATATTTAATTTTTTCTTATTTGCATAAACCATATACACTCACGTAATGTAGAATTTCACTCAATCCTCTATAGTTCAAACTTGAATTAATGTGATTAATTAATGATAAAATTTTATTTTTTAGCACATGTAAGAACAATCACTGAATTTTGTAGTTTCTAAAAATTAAAAAAAATGCATTATAGGAGTTATATTTTAATATTCTTGTTTATTTAGTAGTTTCTCGAAAACATCGAAATATAATTTATATCTAATTTACCATATAATATTACTTTGATTTTTAAATTATATACTTTTAAAATATGCTAAATCACAATTTATTTATTTGCTGAATCATATATTTGCTAAATAGTTTGTTCTTAAAAATAAATAAATATATATTAATTCAAATCATATATCTAACTGTAAGAACTTTTAAGTAATAGAATTTCAACAAACCAATCTTATCTTTATTAACAGCATAAGAAAATCGATAATAGAGATTATGAAAGCATTATCTATAGATAATAACTCTTTAACATGTTATCATATTGGATGTTTTAATATCAAATGAAGAAATTGTTGATATTATTGCACAAACTAAAGAATAAAATTTCTACTTTTTAATCTAATTCTTAATGGTGTTTTTTAACTTATACTATTGCACTTTTTCAATAAAAATATATAACTAAAAATTGATTTTTGTTGATGCTTTTTAAACACACAACTTTTATATTATTTTCTGTGATATATTCTTGATTTTTTTATTTTTAAAAATAAAGATTCTATCGTCTTATTTTTCAATCTAATTCCTTACATCAAGCTTCAAATTATAAAGTTTTACATAATTAGTTATGCATTCTCATCCAAAATTTTATTATTGATAACTTTACAACTGGACAACATTTTTCTGATTTCCTCTAATATTAATATAATTCTTCCGTGTTTTCATTTCTTGTATTGCACTTGAGAGTATAATATCTCATTTACTGAATTTTTATATGACAAAGGAGAATGTATTTCTCTGATCTTTCTTAGGGCATTCCAAAATTCTCTATAGATTTTTATAATATCCTCTTATTTTTCCTGTATTTTTATCTGTATCATCTCCCCTTAAATTGTTTAGACTAATTTTAATGAAGCCATCGAATCTCACTAGGGACATATTTGATGGTGACTACTTCAGACCCTATCACGGGCTAGTCAACACCGATGATCGAGTCAACCAGTTGATTGAAGGATGAAGTTCAACGGTTGAGTTCGGACCCCTTTTAAAAACTGGAAGTATGGAACCCGTATTCTCCAAGGCAATAAATAATTGCTTATCCCACGGCTATCCAATCGATTTTAGCATTTGATAAGCTAGTCAGAGGCTCGCAAAACTCCCCATGTTTAATTCTGAGTACAATAATTCCAGATATTCTTCGAGAGAGATCGGGCTCTGCTGTGTTTTTTCCTTGATTTTCAGTTACTCTCTTAACAGCCAAAGCTTTGCCACTAAAAGAGCGTGTGAGATGTTGTAAAGCTTTTACCTTACCCCATCCTTCATACAGCAATCAATGCCATTACAAGTGTGGGATTGTCTGTAGTATTAGTAATAGTCCCATCACTTAATAATTTCTGTTTGAAAAGCGGCGTAAAGCAAAAGAGAAAGACAGAAAATGGATTTGGAAACTAAGAAAAAAGGAACTCGTCTATAAGGATTTTTATTGGGCCAGCTAATTCATACTCTAAGTCAAGTGAATAATCTACATTTCCAGAAAAGAATAATTAGAACATACTATCAGCCCTTATTTTTTACCAATTATGGCAAACAATAGACTAAAAATATATTTTTACTATTTAAAATTTCAAATCCATCTAATGATGAAATCTAATTTGCATTTTTAAACGATTAATATAATTGACCTGTCATTATTAAATATTACTTGATAGTGTGTCATAACTAGTTAATTTTAAAAATATAAATTTATTGTTGTTGAAATCTTATTAGCATATTCTTCTTAGAAAAATAATTAAGATAACTTCTTGTCATTATTTAAAATTAGTTAATATGTCGTAAATTCTTATTTTCTGATAACAGAATTATTTTCAACTATTAATGAAAAGGAAAGTTTATTAAAAATACAATTATTTCTAATAAATATTATGCTACAAAAATAAATCTAATAAGTTGAATCCTGTGAAATATCAGCAGAAAATTTTGAGAAATTCACTTATTCGTTCGATCTAATCATGTATTTAGATGGTTTTTATTGATTCATTGTATGTTTAATATATTAAAGTAGTTTTAATGATATAAATATTCATTAAATCAAACTTCAAATAAATTAAAATATTGTATTAAAAGATGGAATATTTGACTTTTATAATATACTATTAAATTTTTTACAAATAAAATAATTGTTTTTCCAATGAATGAAGTTGGTTTATAATTATAGTACATTATAAAATTCATTTATAATTATTAATATTTAAAAATATTAAATTATTAAGTTTCAAACTTATGTCTTTTATATTTTTTAGAGTTGTTTGTCATGCGAGATACATCTTTTTAAATTTCTAAACTACAGCCATGTAAGCTTTTATAGTGTTTGAGTAATCAAAAAGTTCATGTAACAATGCATGCTTGAACTCGATCGGTTGTTTAAGATCTGATTTTTGTTCAAATTTTAGTTTTTTTTAAAAAATACTGCTGATATGTTGCTAAATTTTTACTTAAATATCTCAAATGAACAAATCTTGACATCAAATAGTCTTTGTGAATAAAATTTTTCAGCGAAAATCGTTTAATTTTCAATCGTGTAACGTCAAGTAATATTGCCTATAAATTTATATATAATTATGAAGTTTATTTAATGATTAATTACTCAAGTCTTGAATTTTAATCCAAAAGGAAGCAGTTTTAATAGATAAGTCAAAATCATTGTTTTCTGCAACTGGTGTAATAATCAATATTATCTACAAAAAGTTTATCTGAGTTTTATCATTAGTTGTTTCTCAATTTAAAGTTATTCATCGACACCAGACGTGATTGATGAATTTTTATCAGACTCAGGATAGATAAATAATAGATAGACATAACTTCTGAAGATATATTCTGAAAAAAGAATATTGGGAAATTTTTATTACAAATATGAAATAAAAATCTATATGAAATTTATATGCACCATCGATATGACGGTAAAATTCTTTACATTTAAATGATAGTAGATACTCTAAAATTTTATGAAATTTTAGAACATTTACTATCTTTAAAACATATAATTTTTTTCCTAAACAACATACCACATTTTAATCTCAGAATTAGATAAAACTTTATCCAATTTATAGAAAATTGTTTAAATAATTGTTAAAATATCAGAAATTTTGAATGCAGTGGCCAAAATATCAATATCTCATATCTTTTAAAATTCAAATCTCTATTCTAAAAATAAAAATTAAATATAGTATTATACTATCGCTTATTAGATTTTTATTTGATAATTAATTTCTGTTCCCTATAAATCAGACAAGTAATGCGCTATGGTATATTCTTCATAGTAATTATAATATAACCATGGCTGTATTATATTAAGGTGACCAAACGTACGCCTTTAGAGTTTCTGTTCCCTATAAATCAGACAAGTAATGCGCTATGGTATATTCTTCATAGTAATTACAATATAACCATGGCTGTATTATACTAAGGTGACCAAACGTACTCCTTTAGAGAGTTTTTGTACTCCTTTTTTGTGAACCGTACTTCTTTTGTACTTCATTGCATTATTTTGTGTACTCCTTTGTACTCCTAAAAACAAAAACTATAACGATTATTATACAGAAAATTATTAATTGAATGTGCACTATGTTGCCCCGGCACTAATGCAGCTATAGAGAGAGTATTTTCGCTTAGTAATGATTACTGGAGCAGTGAAAAATCGCAACTATCTAAAGACGCTAGCTGCAGTTTTAAAGGTTAAATTTAACATGGAGGATGCAAGTTGTTTTGACGTCTGTGTGCTATTGGAAGAAAATTCAGAATTATCCAGAAAAATTCATACAATAATTAAAAGTCATATAAATTTAACATATTAGAATTACTATTCATTTTCCTATTTTTTTAAAAATAAATATAGTCGATCGAAGAAGACTCAGTTTGTTTTTTCCAATTTAACATATTAGAATTACTATTCATTTTCCTATTCTTTTAAAAATAAATATAGTCGATCGAAGAAGACTCAGTTTGTTTTTTCCACAAACCCAACCACCATATCCAATGTCACACAAAATACGAGACCTAAAAAAAAGGTCATTCGGCTCTCGACTCAGAAATATTCGGGCAGTTTTGAGGGGCAATCTCGGGTGGCCGGCGTACTCCTTTTGTGCCAAAAATAGTTGGTCACCTTAATTATACATACATGAATATAACAAATTAAGAGTAATGTTTCAATATTAACATAAAATTCTTGAATCTTTTGTTGCTATTATTTAAATAAAAATTCTTATTCAAAATATTCTTAAAATTAAGAAAAATTAAACTAAAAAGTTCAAATTCTACTATATTATTAAAACTTTCACACATTTAAATATTGTACAGAGCTGGTTCGATTTTAGTTAGGTTAGGTTAGGTCAATGGTTAGATTAGTGAAGTTGCTATATCGCACGAGGGATATTCTGTATCTAGCGGTGGCCACTTATAGAGCTCATCACAGGCTGGCCAACACTCATGATGGGGTCAAACGGATGATTGAAGGATGAAGTTCAGCGGGCCGGGCCCGGACCCCTCCTGATAAACTGGATGTGGGACCCGGATTTAAACCCGGATCCTCCAGGGTGATAATCCACAGTTTTACCACGCGGTCATCCAGCTGACAGTTGGTTTGAAGTATATATTGGCGCCCTATGCAGATATCTTTATATCGCCTCTTCTCTTATTTATATTTAAATAAATGTTATATTTATTTATATAAATGTTATTTTTTATATGTCAGATATTGTTTTACTTCATTATACAACGTGTTCCTAAAAGCAAAGTTTAAATAATAGATATTGCTCATGAAAACAAAGCAAAAAATCTATATAAATATGGATCCAAAAATGTTTCCTTTTCGAGATAACACATAGTGTAAAACATAACTCCCACAAAAGAAAGTAAATCATGGATTATTTCCAGCTATGCACAAACTGTCCCAGTATTTTGCACAGTTCTGTGATCAATGTACAGTTCGTTTTGTTACAATTGGTTGCAAGCTACAATTTAATACAGCCATCATAGATTAATAAACATATTAAATTGTATGCGTTTGCAACTTATATTATATTGATAAGGAAAATTTCTGATCCTTTGTTTATATGGATTTTTTGCTTTATTTTGATGAGTAGTATCTGTGATTTAAATTTGGCTAGATCTTTAGGAACACCCTGCATATTTTACGTTATTTCAAAGTGCTATAAAATATATAATGAAAAAATCAATGTCTAATCTATTTTAATTTTTGTCATACAAATAAAATTATTAATTTATATTCTCATAAACTTTTATTAAATCTGTACTTTTCATGCTTTAATAATAGCAAATTCATCAATATGATCGTCGATATCACTGTTATGTGACCTAAAGCAATGATAGAAAATCTGAAATCTTTCAGATGCGAAAATTAGGAAAATCAGCAGTAAAACACAAATATTCACATTTCTAGATATATTTTATATTATCTGAGGCATATAAAGAAATTTAAAAATATTGATGTTTAAAATAAATAAAGGCAAAATTAAATAAAATAAAAATTTACTTTAAAATGACCATATAATTTTCATGCTGCCATTGATTTACCGTCACTAATCTAAAGTTTCAATTTCTATTGCCATTATCTAAAGAAAACGGTAAAGCAAACATAGGATATAGTCAATCTCAAATAATTTTTAATCATTTATTACGTCGCTCGTTTTGAGTTATTTATAAGTAAATATTTTATATTTTCATTTGTGCTTCATTATTCAAAAATTCGAGATGTATATTCTATAACTCCATTAATCATTCTATTTATATTAACTGATAGTTTCATGATGCCTTCTGCATTTCCAATTAATTTCTCTCTTAAGCTAATGACATGGGAAAAATAATCCATATTATGAAAATTAAAAATTTGCATAAAATTGGAGTTCGAGTACCAAAAAAAATTATTTTTAGGGTACGTTGAGAAAGTTTCATTAATTTTCTATCGATAGGATCATCTTGGTTCGATCCGTATCAGAACTGTAGATTTGTGATCTTAGATTTTCTCATCTCAAACATTTATAGCAGGTGCCTATCATAATATAAGAACAGAAAAGGATGGATACATTTATTTAAGGTGAGCTCCTTAAAATTAGAAATGTTGTTATTTATGATATCAATTATTATAGAGTATAATTATCTCTTTAAATTTTATTGTAATAAAATTTAAAGGGATAATTTCTTATTATCGATAGTGCACGCATCTAACACAAGTCTTTCTTGGTGTTGGGATTTTTTTTTCCGTCAGTGTATTATAGAATATAATTATCTCTTTAGATTTTATTGTAATAAAATTTAAAGGGATAATTTCTTATTATAGATAGTGCACCCTAGTTAATTTTTGAGGATCCTGTTTTTCTTACAAGATGACGAACAACCGAAATTCTACTAATTCTATATCAAAAACTATTTGTTTCACATGACATACATTTGAATTTATTTGAAAAAATATTTTTGTAATAAATAACTGTAATGTTACTTATTCTTAGTGGAAAATAGTAGAAGATTTTCTATTAGGTGGTAAACTTTTTATTAATCTTAAATAGTCTAATTTTAAAATCAATCATTTTGATAGTCATGCTTTATGTTCGCAGCTTATCACCAGATACGTTCAGATCTTATCATGAGCCAAATATTCATTAAAAAAATTATTTATTTATTAAATAAAGTTAATTTTCGTTAAGCATAATTAAAATTCGAAGTAATTTAGAAAATAATGAATTTATTGATTTCTAATTAATAAATTCCTGAATATTTTATGATTGTTATTGATTTTCTTTTGCAAATATAGTGTATATTAGTCTCTATTCTGCATATATAATTATTTCCATTATAGTTATTATTTATTGCAACATATCGATAATAGTGGCAACAGATTGCTAATTGCAACATGAAAAGATCTTCAGAAATAACAATTCAAGCATTCCGTAGTGGAACTAAACTGCAATATTTCAATACATACTTGCTTTGGAAACATTTTTTATATTGTGATATGCTACATATCAGTATATATATGGTAACAATTAATCAAAATATAAAAATCAGATTCAATCATATTATGAAATTTCACTTTTCTCTCGATAATACTGCCGGTTTACAGTTATACATTAATGGCTGATGCAGTAAAATAAAGTTAGAATATTTTATTTCATTTAATTAAACGATTTTTCTTATAATATTATATATTTTAAAATAAACCTTTTCAGTGTTTGATGTCCTGAACTAAATTTTTTCCAGTTGCCTCGAGATAAGCGTCAAACTAAGTATTTCAATAGAATAGAATTAGAAATACTATAGATTACATCATCAGACGTAGAATATGAAGAAGTTCAACTGCAATCAGTACCGCAATTAGTTCTTGTGTAGGCAACTACATGATTAAGAACTGATCTGATTGCAATACTGAAAGTAAGATCAGTCAGAAAGTATTGATATGGAAGATCAGATGAAGCTGAAATAGAAAGTTAAATTGATCATCACGCCAAAATGTAACTTAAGTAACAATCTGAAGAATTAAATATAGCAATAACATCAATAATAGGTTTAAAGAAATCTAAAATTATATGATCACAGACAAGAAGTACTTTTGACTGTAATCAGAAATAATATCGAGAAAGAAAGCAAAAAGACTATCCTCACAGCTAAAAGAAAGAAAGAAAAAAATCTCGATTGATAAAACGAGACACAAAATTTCCATGGACAAATGAGAAGAAAAGATAAAAGTAACAAAAATAGCATCAGAGTTTAAAATTCTACATTCCGGCAATAAACCCGACCAGAAAAAGAAAGCTATTTTAATATCATATAGGCCCTATAGAAAATTAGAATACGAAAAGAGAAAAGATCTTACAAGTTATTTATTATTTTTTATATCCAAGAAATCAAACCGACCATTAGGTGTATAAAAAATCGACATGAGAATAATTTTACTTATGAATGAAATTAAAATAATGTGGTTAAAATATATACTTCTATAGTATGTCGGAATGATAGATTACTCAAAGAAGAAACTTTTGTTAAGGAGCCTACAATTTTGAGAAATGAAATGAATGCTGAAAAAGAAAAGCTAGTTTTTCAAAAGTAATTTGAACTATCAATAGAATTAATATACAAATATGTATTCAATACTAGAGGGAGGTATAGAATTTCATAACAAATTATATATGCTTTATATATTTTAACAAAGTTTTTTATTGAATAAATAGGTATGAAACATTTAAAAAAAAACGAGAGTCTCATAGCAGTTCATCGATCTAATATGCACCTATACCCAAGATAAAAAGTCCTTATTAGAAAAGAATACAGAAAAACAGTGGTTTCCATGTATGACGGGAAGATATCATAAGAAAAGGAAGTTTCCATCACGAAATTGTAATTCATCTACGTTTATTTGTTTTATATGATAAAAATTACATCCTCAAATAAATTTTTATTTTTCACAAATTTTCTACACCACATAATTTTGTAATGTAGTCCTGATTATTCATGATAATGATAGAATGAAATAAGTGAATAATCCAAAATTTTGTTGATTTTTATATTGTATTGTTACTTACCAATCAATTCAAATTTTCCCCTTACAAAGCACGGCAGTGATTTGAAGCCAAATACAATAATCACAATTGCTTCTGTTTTCTTATTTATTTGGCAATATATTACAGTAAATTGTATGTTATTTGTTTAAGTTTTATGCCGAAATCTAATACGGAAATTATTTTTCTGAAAATAAACATAATCCAGGCTGTGGTTCGATATTCGGTTCTCTCACAGTTCGCACACTCTCGGTTCGATATTACTCGGTTTCCTCACTTTTGTGGTTCTTTATTCCAAGTGACGTCAGATTGGGTCCCACCACGGCCCTCTGAATACAGGCCTAAAAGATGAATAATTCTAATTTTCTAAAGAAAATATGAAATCAGTCATATAAAAACTTATCAATGCTTTAATGTTAAATTAGTTCAATTAGAAAAGGCTTTCGATTATATTGTCGATGGCTGAAAGCCGTACTAATAAAACATCAAATATCTCGAAAAGGGAACCGCGGGGATGAGGATCCCCTATTTATTAGGATTTTTTGTCAATAGGAACCTTATCTATACGATGGTAAAGGAATTTTCTAGTCCCCTGGATATAACATTTGTACCCAATCAAATAAGGATTTAACACTTAAATCATTGTATTAATAAAATACCAATAAAATTTAGTTTTAAGAAATTTCTGCCCAATTACACATTTATTTTGCTTATAATATGAAAAATAAATGTAGAAATAGGTAATACTAGATATGAATTTGTAAAAAATTCGAAATATTTGAACATAACTTATTAGGCCTATCAATAATGCTTCGAAAAAGGAAATATAAGTATTATATACCGATTTTAAGTATAAAAACAATAAACTAAATGCACTTACAATTAT
>AYEL01064845.1:0-14023 GCA_000484575.1 Olivierus martensii | reverse complement strand
ATAATATGAAAAATAAATGTAGAAATAGGTAATACTAGATATGAATTTGTAAAAAATTCGAAATATTTGAACATAACTTATTAGGCCTATTAATAATGCTTCGAAAAAGGAAATATAAGTATTATATACCGATTTTAAATCTAAAAACAATAAACTAAATGCACTTACAATTATTATCTCAGTTGAAATATAAGAAAGTGACGTTACTTCAAAAAATAATAATAAACTATATATAACATAATAAATAAATAAATCATTTGTATTAATTTTCATCAAATAAAGATATAGTCACTTGTCAATAAATTGAACTTAATTTTATTTATTGATATTGGAAATTTGTTTTAAAACACTAAATTAATTTAGATTATAAATGAATTATATTAAATTTTAATATAAACTTAATTTTAAAGCTGAAATTGCGAAAATTCTAATATTTAATGCCATAAATTCGGATAAATGAAAATTACGAATAGCCAACATTCAGGGTTATTGTATATAACCCTGAATGTTGTACCCTTAATGTTGTTAATCGCATTTAAAATAGCCAACTTCCAGGGTAATTCAATAATGAATTACCCTGGAAGTTGGCTATTTGAAATGCGTGGTGACTCCATCTACCAGAGGGCGCCACTCAAAATTGAGTTTAATGGGAGCCTATGAGAGTTGCGCATCCTGTTGTACATAATCCGTGCTGTATTCAGAGAGCCGTGGTCGCACTGAGTCTTGACTGAGTTCGCACGATCTAAACTATCTCACCAGTAGGGTTGACTTCCAACCACATGCGCAGTGGGGCGAAGTTCAATCTTCTTCAATGCCGCCCAATTTATATAAATATGTAGCGTGCTTCAATACATCAATATAATCATAGTTTCTTGTATCATTTACGTCACTAACAATTAAACTTGTAGATAATTTTACAAAAAATATTTATGAATGCCTCCATCTTAAATCATGTGACCTAGCTCACTGAACTGGTTCTTTATTCAAACGAAATTGTGACATCAACCAAGAAAACCGAGAAGGCTTAGTTAGTGCAGTACGTGGAATATCGAACCACAGCCCCAGATAACCTCATTTTATGATTATTACTCCAGCAAATATTGATGTTAGAAAATAGTAACAGATTCCTTTAATTTTTAATTTATTTTGATAAACATTTTTTTTTATATCTTTGAAAGTGAAACATTATTGAATTGCATGAAATCTACAGCTGAAATTAAATCCGCTGCAGCTTTCATTCTAATTTAACTATTAATTAATCTTGCATTTATATTCGATAAATGAATATAATAGAATGCAAAATTTTAAGATCATATCCAATTAAAAAAATTAGATCGTATTCAAAATAGCAAAAATCGGTTAAAAATATTATTATCCCTCTTATTTTCTCATCCTCAATTGCAGACTCTTCTATACATCTATCGTTTAGTAAATTTTTACGAAATTTTGAATATAGTACAGATGTATTCTTGTATTATTTAATGTTCCTTGGAAATTTCAGAACAATCAATCCCAAAATGATTATTAATTAATAGTGAGAAATAGTGAGAAATGCTTATTAATTAATAGTGTATGTTAGCATATTGTCTTTAGAACATCTCTTATTTTCAACCAAAAAAAAAAAAACTTTATCTAGTACAAAAGAATTTAAAATATAGGGAATAGGTCAAATACTGAGGAAATATAATGATTGTTAAAATTTAAAATTCGTTATTTAATGAGCTATTTAAGATAAAAGAAAAACAATAAGTTGTTTACTTGATACTTTGTGTAAGATTTAAATTATAATTTTTAAATTTTACACACTAGATATCTTTGTAGTAAACTTGTTTAATACAAATGATGATTACTTGAACTCAAAATTGTAAACTTCATTCAATTTACATAGCTTGATTTTGCAAGATTCATTATAAAAAAAAGTTATATAGTCATTGATAATATCGTTAAATGATTCTACAGTATTTACGAAACTTTTCAAACATCAAATAACGCTGTCCTGATTTACTCAGAGCGAATAAATTTTATTTTCCATATAAGAAAAGACGATAAAGTTCATTTTATGATGATATCTAGAATAATAATAAAATTTTGTATTGTTTACAATGAATCAATAAGAAAAATCAATATTTGGTCTAGTAATTTAATACTACGATGTCAAACGATAAATTTGCACAAACCCATATTTTGCTGACGTTTATCATATTTTCACCATCTGATTATCAGGCATACAGAAATTGCTTTAATCCAATCAATTAAATAGGTTCAAAACATTTATTTGATCAATTATTTTAATCATAATTTATAAAGTCGGAAATAGCAATATAAAAAATTCAGTACTTCGTGAGAAGTTATCATTTGATCATCTCAGAAAAATCACAAATATATTTATCGATAGTACAGCAGTGTGTATAAGTTTATATAATATAGATATGTATTTTAATTTAAATAAACGCAAAATTAATCGATTTATTTGACAATATATTACAGTAAACTGTGTGTTATCTGTTTAAGTTTTATGCCGAAATCAAATACAGAAATTATTATTTTTCTGAAAATAGACGTAATTCAGATAACCCCATTTTATGATTATTACTTCAGCAAATATTGTATTACAAAATGGTTACAGATTACTTTAATTTTTAATTTACTTTTTAATAAACAACGTTTTGATATCTTTGAAAGTGAAACACAATTGAACTGCATTGACTGCAAATCTGTAACGTAGACGAAACAGTCGTTATTATTGTTTTGTGAACAACGAATTAGATTTTGGCCTTGTATCATTTTTAATTTAGTCCGATACAGGATTTTATTTTGAAATAAATGATGAGACAATCGATATTAAAAGAACGATTTTATTAACCTTTCACTGTTTTTATTTCTGTGACTAATTATCATCTTCTTGACTTCTTTTTCTCATCAATTCGCTCTATTAAAATTTATTTAGAGACTGCTCTTCTTGTTAAGTGTAATCAACTAAAATTTGCGAATTAAGCCGGCAATTATCGACTTCTATATTGTATTGTATATAGAAGTCAATTTAGTTTTAAATTATTTACAGGACCTATTTTCAACTTGTTTATTTGTAGTTTCATAATTTCTAATAATTAAATTTTTCAAAAAATAGACTAACGCTTTTATTCCTCCTTTAATTTAGTTTTATTTGTTTGTTCTTTGTAGTTAAACATTGTAAAAATTTAAGCTATGATAGCATTTATATTTTATCTTCTTAATGCTTTTATGCATTATAGACACCCAAAGTTTAACTGTAGTCGTTTTATCGATTAAATTTTGCACAGATTTCGACATATTCGTGTACTTATCGTTTACAACAAAAATCCATATTGATAAAGAAAATTTTCAATATTTAAGAAGCTAATGCAATTATATTAAACATCTTAAATTTATAGATTAAAAGATCTTTCTTAATTAATAATATTGTGGACAAAAATATTAAAATATATACTGTAATTTTAAAATTATATATAATGTACATCTCTATAAAAGCGATTAATAATGGAGAAAATATAATATATTGTGATGAAATATGCGTGGAAATGTCTTAAACTATGCATATCCATTCTGATCTGGAAAAATTATGATTCACTTAAATTATTAAGCACTTAAACAGATTAATTTTAGTGAATAAGTGTTATTTTAAATTTATTTATGCTTTTGTTTTTCTTTTTAATATTTTAGAATACAGTCTAGTTGAAAATAATCTATCATCAAATCATTCAAATGATTAACAAGTTCAATGACTTTTGGAAATAAACAAAAAAAAAAAAAAAAAAAAAAAAAAAAAAAAAAAAAAAAAAAAAAAAAAAAAAAAAAAAAAAAAATAACTGTTGCATTATTTATCATTTTCAGTTAATAAATAAAACAAATATAGTATATTTTATCAAATCTTCATATTTTTGTTATAAAAAAAAATTTCGAAAATTTCCTATAATTTTTTAATTTAATTTTTCATTGAAACTGTAATAAATTAGTAGAATTTAATTCTTTCAAAATCGGACAATAATGTTAAGTATCAAAATTAACTTAAAAATTCAATAGTAGTTCAAATGTAAATTAAAAATTAATATAAATTATTTTAATGAGGTATAGTTTAAATAGAAATTATTTCAATTTTATCAATGTTTGCACACTGCGACTTTTTTTTGTTTTGTCTTGTAATTATTACACACGACTACAGATTGTTGTATGATTAAAATATTATAGTATTTATCAGCTGTTTGCTCAAACTATTGACTAAAAAGTTGCAGACTGAATTTAAGAAATGAAATTTCATTCATGATCGTTTTTGCTTTGGAAAAAAGAAAGGAATTAAAATTTTTTAAATTTATATATAATTATATTCTTATTTTGTGTCCAGTATCTTTGTTAAATCATTGATAAGAAAAGTAGAACTGATGAAAAAATAGCCACGGTTGAAAAATAAATCAAAATTAAATAGAATCCATATAATAGCTTGCAGTTTACATCGTCTACATCTTAAGTTCATCTCGCAAAAGTTCATTTGCAGTATTGTTATAATATGTTGCAACTTTTTAGTCATTTAATGTAACTATATGGACTCTTATAAACCGTAATGGATGCGAAAAAGTCACAAATTAAACTTCTCGATTTAAATGAAATCTGCGTAATTTGTTTAGAATTTAGAATTAAATTTTGTTCAAAATTTTATAAAGATAAAAATCACAAATATCTATTATTGGAGATATAAATACTATAGTATTTAGCTATAGTATTACTATAGTATAGTATGGTATTCTATATTAATACTATAGTATTCTGCTTTATTCTGCATTATTATTATATAGACACTTATAGATGATTATCTAAACTTATACTTTTTTGAAATAATAATTACGACTTCTGTATTCATATTTGATCTTTTTTATTGGCGGTTCAGTTACAAATATAAATTCGAACTTATCTGAAAAACTACTAACTTGTAAGATAAAAATAAATAAATAGCAATAGATGAAATATATTTCCAGTTCTTTAAGAAAACTTAAATAATAACACTTAAAGTCTTTACGACTTTATGTAGTTCAATATTTTCAAATATCATGTTCTCTTCAGTTCAGGGGTGTGCATATGAGATCTTTTAATGACCTAGTCGATTTTATTATAGAGCTGACTAGATGGTAATGAATTCTTATCTAGTTTGGTACTGAATTTTCTGACTTAATTATAGACTAGACAAAATATCCAACACTATAAAATTACCTACAAGAGAGTTCAAGTACTTTTTAGAGTTCAAACCAATCTCTCGATAATATTTCGGAATAAAATATTTTATATATAATTTTCGTTTTTAAGCATTTATCTGGTAAACTTCCAAATCCTGACTAGTTTGCCGTTTACTCCGAAATAAGTTTTGTTTTATTTTAACTTTGTTTCGTTATTAATTATAATGTATCCTAATATTAAAATCTAAATATTTGAAAAATTAATTTAAAATTATCGACTTATAAATTTTCAAAACATTTTATTTATTTTTTCAGTTGGTTATTTCCATTATTCAAGAAAGGATATAAGAAAGATCTCGAAGTAAATGATTTATATCGAAATCCAAAAGTAGATTGCTCAGAAAAATTAGGAGATAAATTGCAAAAGTGAGCTATTATTTATTTATGTTAATGTCCTTTCCTCATTTAAATATTTATATAATATTTTTATATAGAATCTTAATACAGTATGATCTGCATTGTATAAAAAGATTCATCTATATTATTTTCAGAGAATGGGACAAAGAACTAAAAAAGAAACATCCAAGTTTGCTGAAAGCAGTAATAAGAAGCTTTGGATGTCTTTATCTTCTTCACGCTTTGCTTATATTTGTTGAAGTAATTACATTACCTTATTTCTAAACTTGAATTTGAAAATTATTTAAAAAGTTTTCCCCTTATAAATTTATATTTTTCATTTTCGAAGGAATGTATCATACGTGTTCTTCAACCGTATCTCTTAGGTATCATTGTTGATTATTATGCAGACAAAATAAAAGAAAAAGAATTCTATTCTAATTTATCTGCAGCTGGTATCTGCCTTTTAGCTGTGTGTTTTGTATTTACTCATCACACGTATTATTTTGGAGCACAACGAATAGGAATGAGAATAAGAATAGCCTGTTGTAGTATTATTTACAGAAAAGTAAGTATTGATTAAAATCCTTTGTTATTTTTCAATATTTTAAATTTAGAAAATATTTGAGAATTGAAGATAATTGAAAAAAATGCGTTTTAATACAAATATTATTCTTTTCAGGCTTTAAAATTAAGCCATTCTTCTTTGGGAAAGACGACAGTTGGTCAAATGGTTAATTTATTGTCAAACGATGTCAACAGATTTGACTATGTAAGTTATAAAATAAATATTAAATGCTATGTAAATTATTATGTAGCCTAAGTGTTATGTAAATTGCTATTTGTGTAATTTATAATAAATGTTTATATATTTCATTGGATTTTTCCTCCAGTGCATTATATACTTACCTCATCTTATTGCTGGACCTATTCAAACAGTTATTATGTTAACTGTTCTATATAATTATTTGGGATATGCTTGTTTAGCGGGCCTTTCAGTATTGCTATTATATATACCTTTTCAAGGAGGAATGGGAAGATTATTTTCCAAATTGAGGTAATATATAGAAGAAAATATTTAATAAAAATTGTTTTATTAAACTACTGCGTGCATTATATGATCTTTATACTGTTATATGTACAGTACATAACTATTATTCATATACTTGTTTATAAAACATAAATTAAAACATCACTGCATACGTTTAAGATAAAATAATTGTGTCATTTTTTTAGATTAAAAACAGCAAAGTTAACTGATGAAAGAATACGACTGATGAACGAAATAGTGGCAGGAATGCGAGTAATTAAAATGTATACTTGGGAAATTCCATTTTCTGTTTTAGTTGAATTAGCCAGAAGGTATGAATTAATATTTTTAAAATCAAAATTTTTCAAATTTTAAACAGTTGATTTATTTATTTTCTAGACGAGAAATCAAGAAAATTAGGCAAACATCAATTCTTCGAGGAATAAATATTGCATTGTTCTTTGTTTCTTCAAAACTTATTCTGTTTCTTTCGTTTTTGACGTATATTTTAATTGGAGGACACTTAACTGCAAGAACAGTTTTTGTCAGTATTGCTTTATTTAATAATTTGAGATTATGTATGACATTATTTTTTCCCTATGGAATTTCTCAAGGAGCTGAAGCATTAATTTCTCTTAAGAGATTACAGGTTGGTTGAAGTTTATTAATAATTCTCTCTACATATAAGTAGTAATTTTATCTAACCTAAAGTTTATTTGAATATTTAATATATATATATTGATATATATATAATATTTTTAATCTACTTTACATATACAGTACAGTATATATATTTTTTTAAGTGAAATCGTTTTTAAAGACGAATATATACATTTGAAATTATTTTTTGCGAAAATATTATTATTCTTCTATATATTATTTTTGCAGTTTGTAACGATGGTTTCGTGATTGAATGAAAAATAATAATAATCTAAGAAAGTTAAAAATAATGTAAATACATAATATTTTTAATTTTCACAAATAGATTCAATTTATATTGATAATTACATGTTATAAGTGCATTTTTCGAATCATATAGACTATATATTTAAATTCTTGTATTCAAATACTGTATTTTTATGGCATAAAAAATCTACACAATAATAATAATATTTACTATTGTATCAATAGCAAAAACAATAAATAATCATTTTTTACAATACAGTTCTGTATATATATTTATATATCCTAATAGGAATGTATCAATTTGACTCTTTAGAAGATTTTTTCACAAGGTGAACAAAATTGATAGTTATTTATTTCAATTTATGCGGTTAAATTCACGAATTTAAATTAAAAATAGCTATTAAATACTCTTCTAAAAACAAATATTAAACAATAATGTTCTGTACTTCAACAGAATAGTACTGTTGAACAGAAGAACAGAACAGTACTGATTCACATCTATTGAAAATTAACGAAATTGCTTTCAACACCAGGTTTTCGTTATATTCGATAAACATTAAGTGCGGTTTTTATATTTATTTTTACAATATTTTTCTATATAATAGCTTCAAACTTAAATTTCTATTACAATTACTTTAATAATTCTAAATTATTTTTAAAATTACGTAATAATGTTTATTAATGACGACTTACGTGTAAGATTGAAAGCATTTTTTATCTGAAATAAACAATTTTGTTCCAGTGTTGTATTTAGGAAAAATTCATTATTATATTCATATATATTCGTTTAATATTTTTATGTTTTATTGGCTACTTGTTTCAATTTTTGCTTTTGCTCTTATTATAATTTTTCACTTTTTCTTTCCATGAAAGCATCTAACTCCATTTATAATAATAAATAGAGTTAGATGATTTCATGGAAAGATGATTACAATGATATACGAATAACTGTTAATATAACTTTCTTGACTATCCATTAAATTTCATATCTATTGAATAATCACTGATATACTGTATTGACATAAACATTTATAATTTTTCTTTTCTTTTCTCTCTCTGTTACTACATTACATTATCATCAACAAGCTTCTTCCCATTTCTATATGGGGTCGCTGTTTTTGATGAGCTTTCTCCATTGCGTTCTGTCCTTTGTCCATTCCCTTCTGAGACCCTTTGATCTCAGATCGTCATCCACGATATCTTGCCACCTTCTCTTGGGTCGTCCTCTTTTCCTCCTTCCTTCAACTTTCATGTTCATAAGTCTTTTGCCCGTGTAGTCCTCATCTCTTCTCATTATATGGCCAAACCATCTTAATCTACTTTCTTGGATTTTACTTGCAATATCCGTAACCTTCACTGTCCTTTGGATGTGTTCATTTCTAATCCTGTCTGCTCGTGTCACTCCGCATATCCATCTTAACATTCTCATTTCTGACACCTTCATCCTTTGTAAATTTGATTTCTTAAGGGGGAGTGTTTCCGTTCCATACAGCATTGCTGGTCTCACCACTGTCCTGTATACTTTGCCTTTTAAACGCACAGGGATCTTCTTATCGCATAGGACTCCAGAGACTTCTTTCCAATTTTTCCAACCTTCCTGTATTCTGTTAGTCACTTCTCTACCTGTCTCGTTCAATTCATCA
Source organism: Olivierus martensii (assembly GCA_000484575.1). Classification (NCBI taxonomy): domain Eukaryota; kingdom Metazoa; phylum Arthropoda; class Arachnida; order Scorpiones; family Buthidae; genus Olivierus; species Olivierus martensii. Next base: position 4,847 of record AYEL01064845.1, on the reverse strand, counting down.
ACAATCGAACCGAGGTATCTGAAGTGGTCTGTTTTCCTGATTGTTGTTTCCATCAGTTTCAGCTCCTTATTTTCCTGGGTCCCTATGTTGCAGGCCAAATATTCTGTCTTGCTTCTGCTGATTTTCAGTCCTCTGTCTTCCAAAGCTTTCCTCCAATTCTCCAGCTTTTCTTCGACCTTTGCTCTAGATCTTGCGCATAAAACTACATCATCTGCATATAGCATGTTCCAAGGTGCTTCTTCCCTGACCTTTTCTGATAGGACATCTATCACTGTGTTGAACAGATAAGGGCTCAGTGCCGAGCCCTGATGGAGACCCACACCCACTTCAAAGCTGCTCGTTTCTCCTAGGCAGGTTCGTACTTTTGTCGTGGTTTTCCTATACATTTCTTGGATTAACCGGACATATTTCTCTGGTGCATTTCTAAGTCTGAGGCTTCTCCAAACTTCTTGTCTTGGTACTCTGTCATATGCCTTTTCCATGTCGATGAAGACCAGGTGGAGTTCTTGCTGTTTCTCTCTGAACTTCTCCATCATTTGTCTTAGCAGAAAATTGCATCAATGGTTGATTTTCCTGGCATGAAACCAAACTGTTGACCCCAAATCTCTGTTACTACATTACATAAAACAAAAATTATTTTCCTTTCAGTATATTCTAGAAAGCATTATGCACAAAAAATAAATTTATAAACTGAATTTGAATTACTTTTATTTTCATTCTAGTAGCTTATTCCTTGTTTAATAATAATACTAAAAATGTGAAAATAGCAGATCAACAACATGTTCTGTATCTACGAAACGTATTTTCTTATAATTGTTTTACTTTTGCAGAAATTTTTACTGTTAGAGGAACAAGAAGAAAATGAATTAATTAATTCCAATTTAAGACCAAAACTAAATCAATGTGGGGTGTGGATGAAAAAAGTAACCGCTTCTTGGAATAAAGTAAATAAATATATTTTAATTAATAAAATATATTCTGATTTATTTATAAAGTAGATATATTATAAATATTGCAAGTAAATTTAATATAGTATTAACATATTGTCATTTAGGGCTATCTTGGTATCTGAGAGATCCTACACTTCTAAGAAATTGCTTTCTATGGACTCTTTACTCTGATTGTGCATGTATAAACAGTTCATTAATCTTAAGTGTTTGTGTACATATTTAAGTGATAAAAAATGTTAATAATATATTTGATTATAAATAAATAAGGCAATGTTTGATTGCCAGTAAGCATTCTTACCGTCATTGTCAATCAAGTGAATCTAAGATTCATTTGATTGGCAATCACTGTAGGAATCTCTGTGTAGATAATTTTTTGCCAATCAAATGAATCTAAGATTTACTTGACTGGTAATCATTTTTGCACATAGTGTAATAATCTCTATGTTGATAACTTTTTAATCCTGAATACAGTTGAATTTTTTCCCTGGATTTGTCGTTTACTGTAATGATAAGCCACGATTTCCAGAATATGGATAATTGCATAAATATTTCAAAAATAAAGAATAGTTGTTTCTTTATTTATATCGTGTAATTCAGGGAGATTCCTACAATATATCTTGAATGATCTCGACATATCGAGAAATTTTTAAAGTTTTTTATTCCTTTTTGAAGAAATTAATTTTAATATATTATTTTATGAATATCAAAAAATTCCTTATTCTTTACTTTCTAGTGTGATTATGAAAGCTTGGATAATGAAATCGGTAAACCATAGCTATTGACTTGTAATGAAAGAAGTGGAGGACAAACAGATAGTCCTTGCAATTGAGCAAAAGATATTTGATGTACTGTACCTCGAAAAATAAAATCTCACATAGTAGGTTGCGATATATTGAACAAACGATTAGACAAAAGTGCTATGATTACTATTCCAGCGTAATTAGTCATCATCTCTTTTTTTTATTTTAATATCAACGTATTGAATTAATCGTCACAGATATGAAGCAAGTGTATGTAAATTTTCAACAAAAATGATCTGAACCACAATTTTAACATGGAAACGGAATGACAGGCCATTAGTTATGATTGGATTCAATATTTTCTATAAAAAAATACAACTCTTGGTATTAAAAAGACCAGGGCTTTATCATAAATTCGTATTTATTATTCATTTTAAGTTTGTTTAAATTGGTATAAATCATTTTTTTTACATTTACGTCCATCTATGTAGATGTTTATTATTAATCTATGGAGATGTTTTATATAATTCATAAACAATATTTGCTTTTTTTAATCTTATATATATTTAATTGTTTACAAATTTATAAGATATTCATATAATAAAAAATATTTATTTGTTCATTAATGAAATATTATTTTATAAAGGATGGTGAACCAACGTTACAAAGGATAACATTGGATGTACAACCTGGAGAATTATTAGCAGTTATTGGACCGGTGGGATCTGGAAAGGTTTTTATACCAATTTTATGATTATATTTAAACTTAAAAATTGATTTTTTATTTTTGCAGCTTTAAAAAATTTTAAACTAGTAAGAAAAATGTATTTACTCAAGTATATTATACCGTAGTTTATAAATATACAGTAATCTGAATATCATATATACTGACGTGATAGATGCATCAGAATTGGCTCGATGCCAAAAATCAGAGGGTTCGGTTTCAAGAAAAACACCCGGTATATTTCAACCAATGAGGAAACTTAAAAAATGACGTCATTGTGCGATTAATGTGGTCAATGTCCAAAAAATAATAACAATGATGGATATGCCAATGTTAACATTGACATATCCATCATTGACATCAATTCCCATTTTCAGTCGCCAGTGTTACCTCTCTGACAATAGCCATAAAATCGTTGATTTTATTAAAACGAAACCTCACATGAAAGTTATCATCATTATAAATGGTAAATCTGTATCTTTCTCGGAAATATCCGTTCTGTATTAAGATAAATGTAATCCAAATAATCTAAGTTGAGTTCATTTTCAACTTCGGATTTGAAGCTACTGTAGTTCGCCATATTGTTTTGCTAGATAATCTGCAGAATAAATTTTAACCCATCCAAATTCGGCCGGTTAAGTTAGTCGTTAGTTTATCCAGAGATTTGATATCATGCAACGCAACAAGCTAAATCTGCAGATTAAAGCCTGTTTTAATCTGTAGAATAAGACTTCTGCAACTGGCCCTTAGAGAAATAACTAAAAAAACAGGGATGACATTAGAACCCAAAAGAAGTAAAACTTTATTTTCTACACTTAGAAATGATAAAAAGCCATATTCAAGACAACAACAATCAGGAGTATATAAAGTTCCTATCTATAATAAGACTATAGGTCAATGAGAAGAGTATATCAGGGTATCAAATAGAAATCTCTCACAAAGGATTAACAAATATCAGCAAGATATTATGAATGCCTGTTTGAATATGATCTGGATATAAATTGGGAAGAAGCAAAAATCATAAGGACAGGTTATAGCAGAAAGGAGACTATATGCAAAAGTCATAAATGAACAAGCTAGTAGTCATTTTCTAATGCATGGAGTTGGAATTAACAATATTAACAATTCATAGGTTATGAATTGTTAATATTGAATTTATTGTTATTTTTGTCAATATATCTATGTTTAATAATTTAATTATAATATTTATCTCTTATTAATAATGTATTTTTAATTTTGTTACTCTCTGAAATATTTGTAATTTTTTCTGTAAATAGCGACATAATAACTAGATCGATGTACAGGAATACCTCGATTACCACGGTTTTGATTATCGCGATTCTCGATTTATCGCGGTTTATAATTTTATACCGAAGTTTCAATTATTGCGCTCCAAATTCGAATTATCGCGGCCTCGAGATATAGCCGACTATATATGCAACCAAAATTAATTTCCTCTCCAGGTAGCTCTCTTTAGCACTTCGTTTTTATCCAATGGCACTTGCTCACCACTCATCAGTAACTGTCCACATTTACCTGAAGTACCTGTGGACAGGACTGGCTTAACCCGATAAGCAGACGATGCACCACATTGGGGTGCCAAAATTATCATTTTCTCAAAATTATTACTCAGCGATTATTATTATTATTATTATTATTATAGCATTGGATTTTTTCTTTTTTTTAATTATAATCTTGATATAAAAAGCTTTTATTCATAGGATGATATTTTACCAACATATGCATACTTTTTTGATGTATAAACTTTTGTCTTTCTTTTAAAACATAAAACAGTTTAAATAAAAATCCTTAATACCAACTATACTATTCTGCAAAATGAGCTATCTCAGGGAGAGCAACTTTTTTAATCAACGGGCCAATTTAAATTTTAAATTTTTTTTGCGGGCCGCAAATCAAGTAACACTCATTAATAATTTACAAAACTTTATTTATAATAAACATTAGAATAAAAAAATATAAAATTTAAAAAAAGTAAAGATTTCACATACAAATTTTAATGCAAAATAAAAACAAACAAGAAAAGAACAGAAAAACGAATTTTCTTGAAATTTTTAATGAGAAATTTGGCACTGTTTATTCGAAACGAGCTGATCAATATCAGCCGGAATTGATGTGGTAGCTACACGTACGCAGCTTTCTAATCGTGCATCACTCAGTCTTGATCGGTGGTCATTTTTGATTAATTTCATGGTTGAAAATAATTGTTTGCAAACATACGTACTTCCGAACAGAGACATCATTTGCTTTGCATTTTTTTGTCAAAAGCGGAAATTTCTCAGGGCTCACATAAGATTTATAAAAATTTTCGATGTTTACTGAGAAAAATACATTTTTTAAATCGGTATTATTCTGCATGTCAATCACTTCCATTTGAAAGTCTTCGGGAACTGTATCCACATCGATATTAAATGG
>AYEL01064842.1:0-32335 GCA_000484575.1 Olivierus martensii | reverse complement strand
GGGGTCCTAGTCTCGAGTTTATCGTGTTACAACGCATTCATGTTGGTGTCACGTGATACTGCTAACTCCCTATCAATTCTGTCTAAATATGGGAGTTAGTGTCATGTGATACTGCTTACACGAATGCATTGTAACAGATAAACTCGAGACTAGGGCCCCTGGTCATACAAGGTGAGAGGAGAAATAAAAATGAAAAAGAATAAATTATCTACACCTAGACCTCGATTTGCATGGCACTCAATTTACACGGTTTTGCTTTTACAAGGTTTTTAAATGAAAACAAAAAAAATTTTTTTGGGTTTTATTTTGATTGGGTTTGATTTTGCATTATGCCATTTATAAATTAAAAGAGTATCATATTATCACGTTTTGTGGGTTTACTGGTTCGTAGAGATTAATAAAAAGTGAATGCAGCTATAATTCATATAGTCCAATTTATTCACACAAAACAAAATAATCTTGTTTCACTATAACTAAATTCAATACAAAATCCAATAATTATCTCCTACAACATTAATTTGTCTTTAATTCAGAATATTCGCAGTTCTTAGTCCACTTTGCTTTCACAATTTATCACTCACTATTAAATTTTACTGTCCAAGTTTCACAGTTCAACTAAACTGAACTCATGCTTGCAGCTCACCTATTTATGTTTGAATGCTTTTATTGTTTTTATTTCTACGGAATATTGTTAATTTTTTTGTACCGTATTAGATGTTAATTAAGTACCGTACCGTATTTTCCGTAATTAAGTACCGTATTTAAATTTTCAAAAATAAAAAAAAAGTATAAACATTAAATTGTCTCTAAAAATTAATGAACCAATCCCTTTTTTTTCCTTTAATCCTTATCTCCTTTTACATGGTTATAAACAACATATCCTTGACTTTTATCTTCTTTAGATCGATTTACACAGTTTACAGTTTAATTGAAAATATCCTTCTATTTTGTATGAATTCTGCATCTTGTTTTACACAGTTTCGGTTTGCACGATTTTTCCAGGAACGTATCTACTGTGTAAATCAAGGTATGAGTGTATATAATTTTATTTTGTAGTTTCTGCACTTTTTCGTACTATTTCGTGCACATTAACTACGTGATGAATTTGATGCTAATCAGGAATGGATTCTTGTGCACAAAAGTAATGTGTGTAAACTATGTTTTTTAGGTAATAATAATTTTGGCTTATTAATAATAATTTACTTTTTAAAATTTGTGTGTGTGTGTATGTGTGTAGGTGTAAAAAAATTAAAGTAATTTGGCATATATGTCAAATTATCATTGTATAATGCTATTATTGGATCTTCCAATATCATTATATAATTTATATTTTATATTATATTTTAATTTGTAGCTGATGAGGATATCAAATAAATCAAAAGTGCTACTACTACTAAATGTTGTTTTTGCTTTTTAAGTTATGAATGTATCTCCTGCCTTAGTGCTGTTGATTTTTACTTGTGAATTATTTTGGTAGTGTAGTATTTTGCAATTCTGTATCATTAGCTAATCTATTCTTTTCTTCTAATATTATCTAATGCTATTCTTGGAATTCTCAAGATATTTAAACAATTATTCAACAATATTACACTGATTATTTCTAATTATATATTGTGAGTCAATTCTATAAAAATTTATTCAAATTATTTTATGAATTTATAAAATGTATATTTGCTTATAATTAGATTTCCAAGTTAACTAAAGTCCAAGCACTACTAGCAGTTTTAAATTAAAAATTTAAACTCTGTATTCATTATTAAAAATGTTTTTGGTCATATTTAATTCGACCCTCTTCAGTTAACACTTTAAACATTTAGTCAATACAAGAAAAACATTCGAAATGGCATAACAATAGAACAATAACTGAAACAGTTTGAAAATTTAATTCCTGTCTCTTGTGATACCGTAGAGACCTAGAGTTATTATATGCAACTACATTTATTTTTATTAAACCGTTTATATTTATGTTTTATGCTAGAATTTTAGTAAGTTATAATGAATTAATTAACTGTTTGTCATTTAAACAGCTTTTCTCTCAAGGCATATTTCCAGGGTAGGGCTAGTCCTTCACTTGGATATTCATTTATCACATTTCCATTTTTTGATCGTTTTATAATCTTCAGCATTTCGTTAAATAAACCTTCATTTTTAGTATTACATGCTTTTACTATCCTAGCTTCTTCCCATTTCACTTGGATATTCTCCTCATACACTTTTTTACTTAGCACTGTGTTTATAAATAACAAAACTAAAAACACTGCTTAACTTATTACAATTAAAGTCCAGAAAGAAGAGCACATATACAGTGGCGTTAACTAACAAATTTTTTATTACAAAAGTAAGAACATTTTTGATGCTCAAGACACCATCTTCAGTTACAACAAAAATATATATACATAACACTTAAGAATACAAGTAGTTCTAAAATACAAGTACAAGTAGTTCTAAAGTTTTAGAACTACTTGTATTCTTAAGTGTTATGTATATATATTTTTGTTGTAACTGAAGATGGTGCCTTGAGCATCGAAAACATTCTTACTTTTGTAATAAAAAATGTTATTTAATGCCACTGCTATATGTGCTCTTCTTTCTGGACTTTAACTGTGTTTATATTCTCTGCTTGTATATATCTGTTGTGCTCCTGTAATCTCCTCTCTAAAGATCTCATCATTCCTGTATATTCCTCTTTTACATTCTTATCTAAATTCATTACCTGAACCACATACACCCCTGACTTATCTTTATTTTCTGTATTGTCTTTATTATTTTTAAAATGCTCATATATTGTGTGATTTTTCTTTGGGGCTAGCTTTGTTTCTGTTCTCCCTAAAGATTTCGTTATTGGCAGTCACAAAGCTGGATACAGGAGTGGGATATACTTTGGAGAATCATGGCAATTCTGGTCCTCTTCTCGTGTGTTAGAAAGTTCTGGAGGTGACTGGGCTTTCCTTTCTACTTGATCCTTAATTTGTCTTAAACATTTTCTCTTATAGCCATAGTTCTCCCTTATCTTCTCAGTGATCCTGTACTCTGCCTCCCTTGCATTTATATCCGAGGAGTGAGTGATTGTTCTTTTATACAGTGCCCTAAGTGCTGATTTTTTATATGCTTCTGTGTCCCATGACCATTTTGGGATAAGGACCAGTATATTACTTGGTTTTCTATAAACTTTGGTTTTATAGGCATCCTCTTCTATAGTTATTTCTACATCTAAGTAATGTATCATTGTATTGGTTAGCTGGTCTTGAACTAGCCTTAGGCTCATTGCTGGTATACCAAAGTGCTTCTGGAGGTCCTTGATGCTTGCTTCATCTCTCCATATCACAAATAGCTTGTCCACGTAGGAAGATAGAGGGATATTGAGGCTCTGAATGATGAATTTATATCTTTTTCTACTGTTCTTATCAGGATTTCAGCGAGGACACCTCCCATCGGACTACCTATGAGAACTTCTACAGTTTGCTTATAATACTTACTTCTAAAAGTAAATATGCTATTATAGCATACTAGATGTGCTATTTCTCTCAGGGTGACTGCTGTGGTCATTGCCATTGGTATATACTCCAACAGAAATCTATAGAAGGCAATGCATGTTGGTGCTATCTGGATAGAAGGATATAGCTTTTGGAAATTGTATATTGTCATAAATTCATCCCTGTCAGGAGTTCTCTCTATTAGTTTTTTATGCATCCTTCCTTTTATAGAATATTCATATTTTTCCAGATATTTCAGACACCAGTTGGCTAGTTGCCTCTCTAGTCTTATCGTGGGGCACCCCATCTTATCCACATGGGGCACATTTTTATTGGATCTTTGAATCTTTGCATATCCGAAATGTTTGCGGCATCTTGGGGCAGGTACCTTTTCAAATTTCAAGAAGTCTGAGAAATCTTTTCTCTTCTGAAGATTTTCATCTGCTGCCATAAGGGAGTGAATGAGATAATCGAGCTTGATTCTTTTATGTTGGTGTCCAACATTTCATCATATGTTTCCTTCTTCATCAGTGTCATACTTTTTCCTTTATCTTCTCTAGTTACTATTATATTGTTCTCTTTCATCCATTGTGTGGTCCCTGTTTATACAGGCCTTTTCTCTATCTCTATATTTGTTTTTAATTGGCTATTTCTCTTTTTATAAGACAAGACACCTGTTTGCTCTTCCCTGTTGTAAAGGTCCTTAACATTCCTTAGTCGGCTCCATATTGTGTTCCCTCTCCTATAGGCCAGGTTCTTTCTAATTTTCTTAAGTAGGTTTTTAACTGTCTTATAATTTCCAAAAGGTTCTGTTACTACTTCATATTCTTTTTTCTCCTTGTTTAGTGCCTCTCTATTATCCGTTACGCAATGGTTCATCCGACTATTGCCAATCTCTTCTCTCCGTCTTAATATCTCATTAAACATCTTGTAAATAATTCCTCTTTTGTATCCATACTTCTCCACAATTCCTACAATTATCTCTAATTCTTCAAATAGAAAAATATCTGTACTACAATGCCTTGAGATCTTATATTAATAGAGCAATAAGGCATTGTAGTACAGATGTTTTTCTATATGAAGAATTAGAGATAATTGTAGGAATTGCGGAGAAGCACGGATACAAAAGAGGAATTATTTACAAGATGTTTAATGAGATATTAAGACGGAGAGAAGAGATTGGCAATAGTCGGATGAACCATTGCGTAACGGATAATAGAGAGGCACTAAACAAGGAGAAAAAAGAATATGAAGTAGTAACAGAACCTTTTGGAAATTATAAAACAGTTAAAAACCTACTTAAGAAAACTAGAAAGAACCTGGCCTATAGGAGAGGGAACACAATATGGAGCCAACTAAGAAATGTTAAGGACCTTTACAACAGGGAATAGCAAACAGGTGTCTATGAAATTCCTATAATGAATAACACTAAACACCAAAAGGAAGTATATATAAGGCGCAACAGGAAGAAACTTGAAGCAAAGGCTAAAAGAACATATTGAAGATATAAGAAAAGGAAAATTGACAACTGCGCTAGCTAGGAGAGCGTACGAACACGACATCGATGTAGATTGGCAAGAAGCCAAAGTTATAAAAAGTGTGTGTAACACAAAGGAACTCAAAGTAGCGGAGGAGCTAGCGATTTTTCAGGGTAGCAAAAATCGAGAAGTAAAATGAAAGACAAATAAATTATAATTAATGAAAGACAATCAGTTGAGCTCTCTCAGGCCTGGAAGTTTATATTAAAATTTAATAGAGCCTAGACCAAGTAAAACACCTGTTGATGACGTCAATTCGTGGGTTAGAACGAATGTCAATTAATGATAATTACAATTAGTATCAGTACTCCTGTCTTTCTTTAAAATTAACTAAATTTTACTTACAGCTCTACTACAGGATCCAAATTTTCCTTATAAAACGTTTTCAGCCTTTCTAGGAGACCCTCTTCAGTATTCTACATAGATGAAGAATATCTATATAGAATACTGAAGAGGGTCTCCTAGAAAGGCCAAAAACGTTTTATAAGGAAAATTTGGATCCTGTAGTAGAGCTGTAAGTAAAATTTAGTTAATTTTAAAGAAAGACAGGAGTACTGATACTAATTGTAATTATCATTAATTGACATTCGTTCTAACCCACGAATTTGCAATTGGCGCCCGAACAGGGACTACCAGTTGTGGTAGTTATTGGTTTTGAATTGGTTTAATAGTTTGTTATATTTTGGTGATTTGTCACTTGTCCATTTTATGATACTTAACCACCTCTGTAGTATGATGACAAGTAATATGATTAGTGTTTCCATTGAGCAATGGGAGGCTCTCCAGAATAGGGTATCTACCCTGACCGAGATGTTAGAACGTTCTGACCGAGAGACTAAGGTCCTCGAGGACCACACCAATTACCAGAAGACATCACCCACCCACACAGGAACAACGTTTCCCTGACGCACCAGCCACCGGAGGTTTTAGAAGTCTGCCCATTGTCCCACCTCAACCTGAAATACCTTCGCTCTCCCGACCAATTGTTGTGATAAATGCTCCGCCGCCACCTATACCAAAATATGACGGTAAGACCAACATAATTGATTTCTTTGCTGATATGGAACAATATTTTATTACCCAGGAAATACCACAAGAAAAATGGGTGGATATCGCTGCCACACAACTCTACGGCAATCCAGCCAAATGGTGGAGAACCAAAGGCAGAATTAGAAGAGACAGTAGGGTTTGGTCCTACTTTAAGCACTGGTTGATGTCACTATACTGTCCATTACTAGATGAGGTAAATTTAATTAAACAAGCTCTTAACCGAACTTATGATGGTCAAGGAGATGTGGAAGGTTTCCTACTGGACACTGTGCGGTTATACCGAAGATGGAGACCACGGGCTACTGATGATGACATAATCCAGTGCCTGATCTCGCAGCTGCCTTTGAACATTCAAGAATTCCTAGAAAATAGGCACCTCTCAACTGTTGACGAAGTCATTAAAGCTGCAAAACGATACACGTGCTCCGAAGACAACCCGGAGCTCCTCGTTTTCTGACCAAAGCTCCTCCAGATCTAAGTTATACTCAAAGAAGTAATGCTGAACCACAGGAACAACCACGAAATTCACCACGCACATCGAAACCAAACACGAATAGAATGTCATCTGTTCAGGGTTACAACTGTAAGAATTGGGGGTATTTTTCGAGGGATTGCCCACAAAGGCACAACAGGCCGAACTCTGGAATTTGCAGAGTCGCTAACCATTAGTTTTAGTTGTAATTAGCATTAATTGACTTTTGTTCTAACTCGCAACTTTGAAAGATAATGATCTTTGTTAGGAATGTTAGTTAGTGTAACTGATATGAACCTTCAATGGGGATATATCACAAGTATGCTGATGAATCTTTTTATGTACAAAAAATATTTTTATTTTTAACTGACCCAGGTATAAATTTTGGATGAATAAAGACTTTATGGACTGCTCAAAAGTGCTATAGTTTTGTTTTTATATTTCTCTTTTTTGTTTGATTTACTATTCTCCATCTATAGTTCTCTTTCTCCTCTTTGTCTATCATTTCTATGATATGTTCCATTGTGGGTACCACTCTTGAGAGATCTATAAGTTCCGTCGTAGCATATGCTGGACCCTTCCTATAAACCTCCTTTGCAAATGGTGGTACTATTATATTTTCCATAACTTCCAGTACCTGATTTAACTCAACATATGGACCGTTTATTTTGAAAGTGGTGTAAGTCCATTTTTTAAAACAATGAGATATTACATATATAAAAAGTTTACACTAAATTAATGTAATATTTCAGTTTTTTAAAAAATGGACTTACACCACTTTCAAAATAAATGGTCCATATGATTTCCAAAAGCTATACCCTTCTATCCAGATAGCCCCAACATGCATTGCCTTCTATAGATTTCTGTTGGAATATCCCAATGGCAATGACCAAAGCAGCCAAATAGCACATCTAGTATGCTATAATAGTGTATTTACTTTTAGAGTTAAGTACAGGTAGGCCTTGATTAGTGTGAATAATGGGTTCCACGAATTTCTCTCACTATTCGAAGTATTAACTATATAAATGAAGATAAATGAAGATTAACTATATGTAAAATATGGTAACTGGTTCTTGCTTTGTGAGATTTCGGCAATTAACCAACCTCACGATGAATAACCACAATACTAACTGTTTAAGAAATATTTATTTTTATATTTTACATCGTTGTTCATCATCTAAATTAATAACTTACCAGAAATTGCGTCTCATACCATCATCAAACCAACCACCAAATCGAAAGTGGAAGTTGAGTGCCACTTTTATGTCGCTTAATCACATCCATTTTTTGCTCTAGCGTAATCACTAACCTCTTCTTTTTTTTGTATCCTGTTTTACCATCAAAAGTGTTCTTCCTTTTATCCATTTTGATATTTTTTAAAAGAGAGAATTCTGTACTATACTGTATGTATATGATAACAAAGCTGAATAATAGTAATGTTAAATAGCTAACAGCAAAAAGCCCATCTTTCTGGTGTTCACCCCCTTCAAAGCCAAGTGACTGTTATTGGACTGCTCCTCGTCCGGTTTTATTAACCGAAAATTAACATTAATTTGTTAATTGACATCATAAAAGGGGACGGACCATTTGTTAGTAAGATTGATCTATGCTTACAACTCGCATTTATCGAATATTTGCTCGTACTAACTGAAAAACGATATCAATTATAAGTCACACTAATTGAATATCGCATTATTCGAACTCGCACTAATCGAGGCCTACCTGTATTATAAGCAAACTGTAGGACAAGAGTGTCAAACTCAAAGGCTAAACATGGGCCAAAATAAAAAGATTTGAGTTTAGGTGGGCCGCAAAAAAACCACACCTTACTGTACAGCAAGGGTGTCAAACTCAAAGGCTAACATGAGTCTAGGCCAAGAGTGTCAAACTCAAAGGCTAAACATGGGCCAAAATAAAAAGATTTGAGTTTAGGTGGGCCGCAAAAAAAATTTCAATATTCATAGAAACATAAATTTATTTCGAAAAGTACAGAAAATGGAAAGGACAATTTAATGTTTTCTTTCCTGACACTGCATCTCTTCTCCGCTATTATCTTTCCTACTTCGGGAGAAACATTGCTTGCAGTGATTACTTTTAAAATTGATCCAAGGTGAGCGTCGTTAATTTTGAATCTGATAATAATATTGGATTTAAAATATAAGCTGCTAATATTAATGGGGAGGGTGAATGGCATGCCTGCGCATAGTTTCACTACATACGTGCAAACATTGAAGAAAATATGGTCATTATTATTATTGTGTACGTTTTGTTGGCTGGGCTGCATGCGGCCTGCGGGCCGCGAGTTTGACACCCTTGCTGTAGGAGTTCCCATAGGTAGTCAGATGGGAGGTGTCCTCGCTGAAATCCTGATAAGAACAGTAGAAAAAGATATAATCTCATCATTCAGAGCCTCAATATCCCTCTATCCTCGCTACATGGATGACCTATTTGTGATATGGAGAGATGAAGTAAGCATCAAGGACCTTCAGAAGCAGTTTGGTATACCAGCAATGGGCCTAAGGCTATTTCAAGACCAGCTAACCAATACAATGATACATTATTTAGATGTAGAAATAACTATAGAAGAGGATGCTTATAAAACCCAAGTTTATAGAAAACCAAGTAATATACCCGGGTCCTTATCCCAAAGTGGTCACGGAACGCGGAAGCATATAAAAAATCAGCATTTAGGGCACTGTATAAAAGAGCAATTACTCACTCCTCGGATATAAATGCAAGGGAGGCAGAGTACAGGATCACTGAGAAGATAAGGGAGAACTATGGCTATAAGAAAAAATGTTTAAGACAGATTAAGGATCAAGTAGAAAGGAAAGCCCAGTCTCCTCCAGAACTTTCTAACACATGAGAAGAGGACCAGAATTGCCATGATTCTCCAAAATATATCCCGCTCCTGTACCCAGCTTTGTGACTGCGATAATGAAATCTTTAGTGAGAAGAACAGAAACAAAGCTAGCCCCAAATAGAAATCCCACGATCAGAGGTGTATATGGATCCGGTAATGAATTTAGATAAGAATATAAAAAAGGAATATATAGGAATGATGATGAGATCTTTAGAGAGAAGATTACAGTTGGACAAGAGAGATAAACAGCAAATATGAGCACAGCACTAAGTAAAAAGATGTAAGAGGAGAATATCTAAGTGAAATGGGAAGAAGCTAGGATAATGAAAGCATGTAATACTAAAAATGAAGGTTTATTTAACTAAATACTGGAGATTATGCAAAAAAATCGCGAATTCTAATGAATACCAGTAATAATAATTATAACTAAATCTAACAGTCTAACAATAATTAACATTTAACCAGCAAAAACAAATATTCGGAAACTTACAACTAGAAGTATCAAATAAGTGTTAGACCTAGAACTGCAAACAATGTTAGAGACTTATACGAATAAATTGTTTTGAAAATTTATTCAAGTTAAATAACAAAAAAATATAAATTTATTAGACTCAAAACAGTTACAAAAGTATTAAAGCTTTATTTAAACTATTTAAAGCAGATTCAAATAACCAACAAAACTAATGTAATCGAAATTCAAATATCCAAAAATCCAATTATTCACAAAAAATAACCTTAAATCTTACTTAAATTCTAATACCTCCACCACCAATACAAACTTCAAGCAATTGTAGACCTTTACAAGAAATTTGAATGTCACTTATCCAGTTCCATGTCAATACAAAATCTCACTGTGTCGTTGGCTAAGTAAGCTTTTATACGGAGTGACTTACAGTCCCATGTTGCTTCATTTACATAAATTCGTGCAACAAGTTTAAATTTATTAGTTTACAGAATAATCAATTCATGTCATCCTCTTTACAATTTAATTATAAACCGAATAAAACATTGATAAAAGATCATTCTTATTTTCTCATATCAGATCAGTGGTAAAATTATGTAGATGAGATGATGTCACAAACCGAGAAAGCTCCCTCGGAAGTCTGAAGTCTGTTCCTTAAACACGTGATTGCTAAATATTACGATGGAGAATGTGGAAGTAAGTTAACTCATGTAGATGAAAGCACTATAAGCAGCTGAGAGAATAATGTAAATAATACTTTATTATAACAAACGTTTTCGGCTAACTAAAGCCATCATCGGGTTACATATCAACATTATTAATGACAATAACGTTGTGAGGAAGTTGACTTTGACCTGTCCTATTTTTATTTTATTATGCACTTTATTATTTATCGTTATTTTCCTATATTCTAACGTATTATATTTTAGTTTAAAACTTAACTTCCCACGTTCTCCATCTCTGTAATTAGCAATCACGTGATACGGAATCGGAAACCGTCCTCTGGAAGAGCTGTCCCGGGTAATGACATCATCATCTAATTTAACTAACTTTACCACTGAACCGATATGTGAAAATAAGAATGATCCATATTGGTGTTTACAATTAATTTATATATCGAATATAAGAGGATGACACAAATGGAATTACTCGTAAGCTAATAACTTTAAAACTTGTTATGTATAAGTATGCAAATGAGCGAAGTGTGAGATTGTAAGTCACCCGTATAAAAGATCAACGCAATCGACAAGTTTTTAGAGGTGTTGTTTGATAACGAGAGGTGTTGTCTTGACGTAAAATTGGCGAAAGTGACATTTTGAGTTTCTTGTAAAGATCGACAATTGTTTGAAGTTTGTATCGGAAGTGGAGGTAGTACATTTAAGTAGTATTTAAGGTTCATTTCTTTTGTGAATAATTGATTATTGATATTTGAATTGGATTAAATAAGTTTTGCTGTTTATTTCACTGTGCTTTATTTTGTTTAAATAAAGCTTTAACACTTTTTTGTAAGTGTTTGAGTTTAATAAATTTATCTTTTTTTTGTTATTTAACTTGTTTGAGAATTTATTCAATTTATTAATGTAAGTTCTAGCATCGTTTGTTCGTTTTACTTCTAACACTTAATCGGCCCGACTTTTAGTTATAAGTTCCGATTTCCAATTTTGTTTCGTCAGTTAGACGTTACATTGTGTTAGACTATTTTGTAATTAATTAGTTTTAAGTTAGAACTTAGCTTAAGATCTGAGCTCAGGCCAAACTTTGGAATTTGCAGAGTCGCGAACCGTTAGGCTTAGTTTATAATTATTGTTATTGACATTCGTTCTAACCCACGAATTTGCAATTGGCGCCCGAACAGGGACTACCTTTTGCGGTAGTTATTGGTTTTGTACTGGTTTAATAGTTTGATATTTTGTGGTAATTGTCACTAACTATGTTCTACTTTGTCACTGACAATGTTCTAGAACAATAATCGGTTCCTTTAACAATAATCGTTTCCAAAATAATGTTATTGTCATTAATAATGTTGATATGTAACCTGATGATGGCTTTAGTTAGCCGAAAACGTTTGTTATAATAAAGTATTATTTATCTTGTTCTCTCAGCTGCTTATAGTGCTGTTGTTTGTTATAATAAAGTATTATTTACATTGTTCTCTCAGCTGCTTATAGTGCTTTCATCTACATGTTATTCAATATTTGGAGTTTAAGCAGTTAATATTTCAAAAAGTAAGTTAACTCTTAAAAAAATATAATATGTTAAATAATATTGAAAATAACGATAAATAATAAAAGAGCATAATAAAATAATAAACAGGATAGGTCAGAGTTAACCTCTTCACTATTATAAAATGATCGAAAAATGGAAATGGGATAAATGAATATTCAAGTAAAGGACTAGCCCTACCCTGGAAATAAGCCTTGAGAGAAAAGCTGTTTAAATGACAGTTAGTTAATTCATTATAACTTACTAAAATTCTAGCGTAAAACGTAAATATAAACGGTTTAATAAAAATAAATTAGTTGCGTATAATAACTCTAGGTCTCTATGGTGTAACACAAGAGACAGGAATTGAATTTTCAAACTGTTTCAGTTATTGTTCTATTGTTATGCCATTTCAAATGTTTTCCTTGTATTGACTAAATGTTTAAAGTGTTAACTGAAGAGGGTCGAATTAAATATGACCGAAAACGTTTTTAATAATGAATAAAAGAGTTTAAATTTTTAATTTAAAACTGCTAGTAGTGCTTAGACTTAGTTAACTCTGAGGTTTAAAGATAGCAGTTAGGCTAAGAACTTGAACTGTTATAATTAGATAGTTACTATGCAAAAATATTTTTTGTTTTTATAAAAAGTATTTTTATTTTCAGAACTTTTTGATAATTATATGCAACAAGATGCTCATGAGTTCTTAAATTATTTACTTAATACAATAGCTGATATTTTACAAGGTAAGTAAACAGCTTTTATATAAAATGTATTATAATTGACTGATAAGAATGCATTCAAAGGAAGCTTTCAAACTAATGTTTAAAAAAATTAATATATTAAAATACAATAATAATAAATTGTAAAATAATATAAAATTCTGTTTGTTGATTATTCAAGATTAAATAATTTTACATTATTTATTTTTTATTAAGTTTATAGTCATAAAAAAGTGAAATTTAGAGTTTGACAAAATCAGCACGGCATTAGTCAGAAAAAAATTCTTTTATTACAGAAAAGAAACTTTTTTGACCACTGTGAAGTAGTTTACATAGCTTAAGTTGGGAAGAAACTGTCACACAGAGAACTGGGATGTTTTGCCAGGTTGTTTATTTATAGATGTTTGTATTTTCCAGGAATTATTAGTTGGAGACTGTGTTAAATTACTACTATATTTGGCTAGGGAAATTGCTCATGTTGCAATAAAAAATGTGAAATGTTGTTAATTAAGTATCATATATGAAATGATTCAAAAATATTCAGGAACATGTTAATATTAAATTTTTGAAATTTGGAGGAAATAATGTAAAATTAAAAATGCAAAAAAAAGCATGATAAACTTTAATCTTTTTTATCTTAACACCACAACCCCATATTAAAAAAGCAGTTAATGTGAGTATAATGGTATGAAAATGTGCATGGAGGCATTAAAACTAAAACACACTAAATAAGGTATTGGTGTAAAAATGTATATAATAAAACAGAAACAAGTAAATTAAATTTATTATTAATAAGCCAAAACACTATTATTATCTAAAAATAAAAGAATATAATTAAAGTGTATCAGTTTTGTGCACAAGAATCTATTCTGGACTAAGGTATTAATTAAGCTAAAAAAGGTTAAAGTTTATCATGGTTTTTTAGATTTTTAATTTTACATTATTTCCTTCATATTTTGAAAATTTAATATTAACATGATCCTGCATATCTTTTGATTATTTCACATACAATTCTTAACATCATTTCATATTTTTTATTGCAACATGAACAATTTTCCTAGTCCAACATAATAGTAATTTAATGCAGTCTCCAACTAACAGTTTTGGTAACTACAAATATACATAAACAACCTAGCAAAACATCCCAGTTCTCTGTATAACAGTTTCTTTCTAACCTTAGCTGATGTAGACCAATTGACAGTGGTTGAAAAGTTTTTTCCTAATAAGATTTTTTTTCTGCTTAGTTGCTATGCCATTTTTTGTCTTTTTGTAAATAGCAGGATGTTTATAACCACAGTAATTTACAACTGATTATAAATTTCAAATTTATTTACAAAATTTATTAGAAATAACTGAGTTTTGAAGTTAGTATTTTAAGTTTAAAAATTCAAAATTTTCATTTTAGAAAATTATTTTATCAATGATTAATAAAGATCATGCATGTTATAGAATAATCAAGAAAATTTGTAATATCAAAATGTTGTAATAAAATTATTCTAATAGAATAAAAATTAAAAATATAGCAATGATATTAAACCAAGTATTTATAATAACTTTTTTTCTCTCATATTATAAGAAACATTATAAATCAAATTCATATTATTCTAATTTTGATTTTCAGATATTATTCTGATTACATTATTTTTATCAGAGTATTTAATAAGAGTATAGGTAGTCTTCAACTTATGATGTGATTCAATTCCAATCTGAAGTCATAAGTAAGAATAATTGGAAATTGGAAATTTTCAAAATTTGTGGACTATTCATTATCAGTTTTTATTTGGACATTACATTATCATAATAATTTGCTAATTTAGAAAAACTGCTTATCTTCTCACGTAGAAAGTATTTAAAAATCAAAAGCACTAAAAGCAGTGAATAAAACCGTCTTTATTCAATTAGTAAGAACGTTTTTGATATAATCATATATCTTCTTCAGTCACAAAACAACAAATACAGAATCGAATATTCGTTGTTTTGTGACTGAAGAAGATATATGATTATATCGAAAACATTCTTACTAATTGAATAAAGACTGTTTTATTCACTGCTTTTAATGCTTTTGATTTTTAAATATTATCAAAATAAAGTTAATGGACATAAAAGTAGAGAAACCAGGAAAAATAGAATAATTTGGTATATCAGATCATCGTGCATGGATTCATATACACATGAATTGCATTGACCAATCACAGAATTCACTGATTACATTACTTGTAAGTACAAGTGGTCAAAAATCAATGGCATCATAAATCGAGAACTACAGATAGTCTTTGGCTTATGACAAGGTTTTGTTTGAATTCCATTGTCATAAGTTGGATATAGTCAGAAGTTGGAAATGCCCAAAATTTATGGATTTATCACTACTAATGTTCATTATGATATTGTATGTTATATTAATAGATATAAAGAACCAGACACACAAAAGGATACCTTCCATATATCAGACCATTGGGTCAAGGACTTGAACCCATTGAATTGCCTTGACCAATTACAGAATTTAGTGATTACATCACTTCTGTAAAGATGAATAGTCATAAATCAAAGATTACTTGTACTTGCATCTACACTGCTAAGTTTTATTTTCCTCAAAATTTGAACTATTAAATCTAATTACTGAAACAATGAAGATAAAGCTCCAAAACTTAGTACTGTTATAGATAACAAATAGTTTATTTGAAAATCAAATAAACCATATTTGCTATATATCCAAATTTTTAGTTTATATTTTAGATATGGCAAATCATAAAGTTTTTCTCAAATATACTGCTTCCAATCAAAATACTAGTGTAAGCACTAAAGCAAAATATATAAAGCAGCACTCCAAAACACCAACTTTTTGGAATTAATTACTTTTGGCATACATAAATAGCTCTCATTAGTAAACATAACATCTAAAATGCAAAAGTCACAATTCTATTAACTCTTTTCCCTCCCGAAAAAATTTTTTCAACTCTCCAAATTTATAGCATGGTTGCTTTAAAAAAATATGATGTTTTGTTTCTTTGCCATAATTTTTTTACATTTTAATTTTTTGGCCAGAAAAAATTGGATTTTTTTGGCAATATACTGTACTCTGATATCCTTTTTTAGTTTTGGATAAAAAATCAAAAGAATATGAGTAAAAATACGAAAATAAGTAACTAGGTCTAATTATCATATGTAAACATTATATAATTTTTTCAAATTATTCATGATTTCATCATCGAATAAAAAAATGTTTACATACTTATATTCTTGATGATATTCTGCATATAATAATACCAAATACTTCATAATTCTAAAAAATTTTCCAACTAACGAAGACAATTTATATTTTAATTTGATACTGTTAAGCCTAATCTGATACCACATGTAAACAATCGTACTCTTCTTCCTGGTGGATGAAATATGGTATTCTACTACACAAATAATAAAAATAATTGTTTATTTGTCATTTTTCTTCTTATTTTCTTATAATGTGTGATAAATACTTTTTATTTTATAAGAAATATTAGTATGTATAAGAAGTCAACTTTTTTGAACATTTATTTTTGTTAATAAATATTGCTGTAATTTGTATATGTAGCAATCACCGTGCCATCTATATGCCAGATTTAGCACTGATTTTTGATAAATTATTGCTTTTTATAGGTTTTTTTTACTCAAGATTTGTGTCAATGCCTTTTAAAAAGGTGGATGGTGAATTATTTCTCTGTATTTAGTCATTCTAAGTCATTAATTTTTCAAAAAATAATTAAAAATATAATAACAAAAGCATTTTCAAGATAGGTTGTCATGGCTCTCTCTTTTTAGTTAACATAATGTAACTAGCCCATAGTCTAAGAGCAAATAGTTGACCTTGTTGGACACTTTTTGTCAATAATTATACACAACTCTCTACAAATTACTTGTTTCGACTAGAGATAACACAAAAATTACTTTATTATATAAACTTTTTTGTTATATTTTAAAATATAACTAATATAAACAAAGGATTAGGTGACATAATCAGCTGAGTTTTTCCCGCCGTAATCTAGAACAGTGACTTCCGCATCGATCCTCAAATGTGGAATTGGTTGCTTTGTTTCTCTGATAAATTAAAATATATAAAATTTTCAAGTAAAATTAATTTATCAAATTTTGTGTGTGAAAAAACACTAAAATCATTATTTATAAGGGACAAAACTTTCCTAAATTATAATTTATTGGATCAAGGTATCTGAAAAATAAAATAAATATAAACTAAGAAGGAGCTGTGGAACATGATACAACAACTCAGATATATTTGGAGGAGATGATCCTGAATTTTTGGTGAACCTAAAATGACGCTTGTATTAAACAATTCTGATTAAATTGGAATGAAAGAATTATTTAAAAATCTACATTTTAACAAAATTTTGGTTATTATGATAGAAGAAAATTGATAGATGGTGCTACTCTTTGATTTAATAATTAATAAATATTCTAATTATGAGATGGCGCTAAAATTACTTTAAACTATTTCAAATGATTAACATTTCCATTAAGCATATCAAGGGATAAATTTGGCAAAGTAATTAGGTTTATTTAGAGCAGGACTGTCCAACCACAGCCCAACATAAAATTGTAAACATTGATGTTTTTCTGTACTTATTTTTTAAATTTAATAATGTCTCTTTATTAGAATTTTTAAAAAATTATCTGTCTAGAAACAAATAGCCCTTGCTTCACAATCATGCATTATTCATGACATCATTTTTTGGAAACACTTACATATGGGAGCAGCTATTTTCAAGAATGAAATTCATGAAAAGTAGATTTAGCAGCACAATATCAGATGAACATCTTGAGAACTCCTTAAGAATAGCAGTTTACTTTCATCCAACCAGTTATAGATAGATTAGTTTTCCAGAAATAACATCAAATATCCCACCAATTAATAAAAAAAACATTTATTTCAGTTTTGTACTAAAAATATATAAAAAAAAAATAAACATAATGTAATTTTTATTATCTAAATACCTATCTACATTTTCTATTTCTTTTTTCTAAAATATTTCTTATTTCAGTGATTAAAATTTCTTGACCTGCTCAATGATTTTAAATAATTTCTAAATGAAATATCAAAGATTATTATGCTATGACATTTTGCTTATTTGTCATGGAGGATATCATATGTTGTACATTATTTATTAACTTTTTATTTAACAACTCTTGTTAGAATTAGTATATTTTGTGTGGCCCAAAACAATTTTTTTCTTCAAATGTGGCTTGAGGAAGCCAAAAGGTTGGACACCCTTGATTTAGAATAAATTCCCTTGAAGTTTGGATTATAAAGTTTAAGCTTTAATGACTGTGCTGATATTCTAACAATTCCAAATCTAAAAAATAAGATCAGAAACATCACATTTAATAAAGACAATCATAAATGTAATATTTTAAATAAAACTGTTATCATTTGTTGCATCCAGTATTCTTATAAATCCCCTTTTTTTCTATAAAGGAGAAGGATTCTATTTCTTTCATAACTTATTGTTCATTATATGAGATCAGAGAAAACATGTTATATGAAATCTTAAGTCATCCAATGAAATGTTTGGTATTTTTTGATAATTGCAAGTCTCATGAATAAATTAAGCTATGAAGAAAATTGGATAATATTTTTTAAATTTATCAATAAAAACCTAAGTACACTCAGCCCTCGATTTACACGGTAGATACTTTCCTGGAAAAATCGTGCAAAATGAAACCGTGTAAAACAAGATGCAGAATTATTACAAAATAGAAGGATATTTGATGATTCGTCAGAAGCTGTTACAACTTGGATGGGATGTGCTACTACATCCACCGTATTCGCCATATCTGACACCCTGCGATTATTACTTGTTCCAGTTTTTACAGAATTCTTTAAATGGCAAAACATTTAGTTCAAATGAGGATTTCAAAAATCACTTGGTTCAGTTTTTTGCAAGCAAAGATCAAAAGTTCTACAAGCATGGAATCATGCTATTATTAGAAAGATGGCAAAATGTGTTGGCAAAATAGTCAATATATAATTGAATAAAATATTTATATACTATAAAAATATTGTCGTTCTTTTCATGAAAAAACAAAATTACTTTCCAAACAACCCTATATATGGAGAGTTCGCCAGTAGAGGAGACAAGTTTTTCACACTGGAATCAATGTTCCTCCTTCTCGAGTCTAAAAACTAGCTCATCTTGCAAGAGTCCCAGGCAAAACTGACTACCTTCTTCTTCACTTTTTTTCTGGGAAAAGCAAGATTTGCTTTCTTCATTTATTGTTTTGAAAAAAAGCAATCACATTTCCCCATTGTGCAGGATGGTGAACTTAATTCATTATATATATGATACATATTCTTACACTTCAATTGTTTCTCCTTCTCAAGTGTTATTCTTCCCCCTTCATATTTCTTTCTCTATTTATTTTACAAGTTAGAGATTTTTAGGAAAGAGAAGACATTATACAATTGACCCAAATTCTGTATCCTCCACACTTCATATGTTAAATTCTATGCATTTACATTTTCTTACTACTGCCTATTTTTTATAGCTGTGAGGAATGATGATCTCTGGAAAATTGTCAATCATCACTATATAGATTGATCTTTTCTGTATTTACAACGCCTCTGCTGCTTTGGCCAATATTGCATTGTTGATTTCTTTTGCTATTCTCGCCTCATTTCACATCATTTACTTTAATATTTGCCTCAAAGCTCCTTCTAGCTAGGTCTATTGTGAGATGCCATTACATCACTTCTTAATGCATTCTTATGTTTTTTTAATCTTTGTCTTAAATTTCTGCCTGTCTTACCTATGTATTCTTCTAAGTAATCTGTATTCTTATTTTCTGCAGTACCACATAATTCTGATCACATATATATGGATGCTTGCAATCTTTATCATTACTCAAATATCCAAAAACAGTTGGTGCCACTTATATGATACTCTCACAGCAGCTACTACTCTTATGGTCCACATTAAATGGTTCAAAGTTGTGTTAATCCTAAGTTTGAACTACTGTACTGAAATACAGGACATCCAGGATTAGCCTAGACTGTCCTGTATTTCAGTAGTTGTCCAGGACTTTAAAATATCCTGGATTTCAAATTTTCTTCACTCCAATATTTATCAGCATTTTTTTTAGATTTATCAGCTCTTTGAAGATACTGTAGTTGAATAGGAATATAATATTCATATAGACTACAGATCCAAATATTATAAAATATGCAATAAGTTATGTTTTAGTTTATTATTATATTGATTGGTGTTATTCAATAACCTATAAAATTAAAAACCATAAATTTAAATTAAACTGTAAAATTAATAGTAAAAGAAATTGTAAGCAGGGACAAACTTAAAGAAGAGTATAAATATTTAACAAGGCAGAGTAACAACAAAAGTTATATGCATGGAAAATTTATGCAACTTTCAATAGATACATTTAATTTTATGATCAAATTAAAAAAGAGATCAATATCCTGAAGATACAAACTACTGACATTTTTGATTTTGGATAATTATTAGCAATGAATGGCTCAGTTAGCTATTTATTTATTTTTTGTCATTCATTTGATTTTCATACTATTGGTATTTCTCTGAAGAAAGCATTATTGTATTTTCAAATAATCCATTCTTTTGCTTTGTAATGTATCATATATAATTTTATATATGTCATTAATAAATTTAAAAGTACATCTGTGCCTATCACTTTCACTGGTAATTTTACAGAATGCTTAATCTTTCATTTTTGGACTATTGTAATGTATATTAATCCTCTTGAAAGGATTCTGAAAAGCACTTTCTTATAAGCAGGAGGGTCATTTCACAAGCTGGAATAAAGAGAAATACAGTCGAAGCCGGTTATAAGGGAATCAATGGCACTTACACTTTTTTGTCCCTTATAAGCAATGTCCCTAATATCTGAATGCACAACAAATTGGCACATCATCGGGTGGGCAAAGTAAACATTGAAGAGTTTTCAATTAGAGTTGTTATTTTGGTTTTATCCGAATATAGTTATTTGAGTTGTGTAATTATTTGATTACCGGTTATGGATCTTGTTCTGTGGTATACATAAAATGGGAAATAATTAATACTAGATATTACCCACTCATATAAATGAGCGGAAATGTTGTCATTTTAATCTCGTAAACTTGGCGTATACTCTAAAACTTCTACAAACTTATATAACAAATTATTAGGTGGCATCATTTTTAGGGTACAGCGCCACCTGCGGATTTTATCCTTTAGAGGAAAATACAATTTTTAATTTAATTTGTATTCATTAATTTTTAAATTATTAATAATGACAAAAAATTTTGGCTATCACAGAAATCTGAGGATTGGACTTTTTAACGATTTCTATTTATAAGAATTGATAGTGATTCAACGAAGTGGAATAAGTCTAATGACTTGTTCATTTTAACTGGACAGGGAAGTATTTATCGCTATAGGTTTAACTAAGATTTGTGGTCAGGGAAGAGAGAGAGAGAAAAAAGCAACAAATTGGCATTTTATGATGTTTTTGTTATTTTTAAAAAAATTACAATGATGGTCGGACAAGGTAAAGCAGGATGAAAAATAGGTCATCACAAGGGAGAGTACAGAAAAATGAAAAATTATCTCCCTTACAGCCGAATTTTCCATTATTTCTAAACCCACTATATCTGATGACAAACACACACAAAACATGAGTTTTTCACCGGGACCAGATACGTTTGTCCCTTATATTCGAATTTCCCTTATAGCCAACTCCATAATAACCAGCTTCGACTGTATATCCATTTTTTATATGCAATCAACTTGTATTCCAATCCTATTTAGTCTATCACAGCATCTAAGAAGTGCACTTTATCTGTGATTAATTGATCTAATTTTAGATTTTGGCCTATCAATGAAAATGTATATAAAGTTTTGGGTATTATGGGTATGTTTCTAAGCTGCATAAGTGTAATCAATATATCAAGCATAAGCTTTAATAGACCTGTACATATGAGGGTTATACTTGTTCTTTTAATTCTTGCAATTAATTTGATCATTATACTAACTATTGGTTCACCTATGGCATTCCTTTAGTTTGTTTGTAATATCTGTCATGAAATTAGAAAAACAAACTATATGCTAATATGTTATATATGTTCTCTTCTAATTGCAGAGATAGTAGCACTATACAGTAGATATTGAAGCATTTTTGATAGAGAGACATCTAATATTCTTTGACAGAATAAAACACATTCAACTTCTGATCTCATGAAGAAACACAAGTAATCCAAAAAGCACTTTAAGCAATAGAGAGGCATGCTGATGGTATAAGCATATCTTGCTTTAAAGTGCTTCATTAGCATGATTCATATTTATTATTTTTGAAGCCTTGCCTTGCTCTTAAGAATGTTTTTGATGGTGATACCCATATCAGCTGATTCCAATCTGAATTGAGTGAGTCAGCTGGCACCATTTTGTCATCTGTGCTTAGTTTGTTTTTAAGCTTAATGCTATTGCACACTTAATAAATAATACTGTAAATATATTTTTAGGTTTTTATATGCACTACCATATGAAAAAAGGCTGTGATTCACATTACAGCAATATTCACTTTATGGCAATGGTTTGAAACATAATCTGCATTATTAATAAAATACACCTGTATTTGGATACAATTTTTTTAACCACTCTTTCAAATTATTCATTGAAATTATTAAGTATATCTTTTATATTTCTATCAATGGTTTGTGGTTATCAAAGTATTTTATTAACTTGAGAAAACACTTAAGAATTTAAGCAGAAAAAATTCTTTATTAGCAGAAACATTTTCAGTGAAATGAATGCCCTCTTCAACCACTCTGAAAAGAATGAGTGTATCATTGAAAATGTTTACATTAATAAAGAATTTTTCTGCTTAAGTACTGTTATTTTTTTCTTTTTTCCACTGAAAACAAAAGCAGAGATATGCATGTAATTATTTAATTTGTTTATTTAGTATAGCCACTCTAGGTACCAACAGAGGAAATGAATACTTGAGGTAGCACACTTTCAGGAGCAGTATTTTGTCAATAAAATTAATAAATAAATAACAATAAATAAATAATGATAAATAAATAAAAATAAAAATTTTTTAAAATTCTGGTATAATAACAATTTAAAAAAAAAATTCATTATTCATGTTATGTAAATAAAGAAAAACTTTCATTTTATCATTTTTCAATGACAGAATGAAAAAATTAAATTAATTAATTTCATTTAAAATTTTAGCATAACTTGAATAATTGTAGTATTTGGAATAATTTATTTCTATAGTTTATCAAATAATTATTTTCTTAATAATCCATTTATTATATTAAAGGATTATTAATTATTATTAAAAAATTAAATAAAAATACTTCTAAAAGCCTTGATAAATTATATAGGGTTGTTTAAAAAGTAATTTTGATTTTTTCATGAAAATGAATGACAATATTTTTATAGTATATAAATATTTTATTTAATTATATATTGACCATTTTGGTCCAACACATTTTGCCATCTTTCTGGTAATAGCATGATTCCATGCTTGTAGAACTTTTGATCTCTGCTTGCAAAAAACTGAACCAAGTGATTTTTGATATCCTCATTTGAACTAAATGTTTTGCCAATTAAAGAATTCTGTAAAAACTGGAACAAGTAATATTCGCAGGGTGTCAGATATGGTGAATACGGTGGATGTAGTAGCACATCCCATCCAAGTTGTAACAGCTTCTGACGAATCATCAAACTTGTATGAAATCTGGCATTTTCATGGTGAAACACTGCCTTTTCTGTTAATCAATTCTGGCCTCTTCTGTTTGACAGAATCACTCAATTTGTCCAATTGGTTGCAGTACACTTCCAAATTAATTGTGAAATTGTCTGGTAGAAGTTCAAAAATAATAATTCCCTTGAAATCCCACCAAACAGAGAGCATCACTTTTTTGATGAATATCTGCTTTTGAAGTGGTTTGAGCCGGCTTATCTCTTCTGCTCCATGATCGCTTGCATTCAACATTGTTGTAAACAATCCACTTTTCATCACCAGTTATGATTCGCTTCAGAAAGAGATCATTTTCTTCACGTTTGAGCAGCAAATCATAGATGTTAATGCGATGGAGCAAATTTCTTTCTTTGAGAACGTGTGGAACCCAAATATTGAGCTTTGAAACGAAACCAAATTGTTTCAAATGGTTGTGAATGGTCGAATTTGACAAATTCAATCTTGTAGCAATTTCTCATGTTGTTATTTGGAGATTTGCTTCAACCAGTGGCCTTTATTTTGTCTTCATCAGCTTCAACTGAAATTCCAGAACATGGTGCATCTTAAATATTGAAATTGTCAGAACGAAATTTTGCAAACCAGTTTTGGCATTGGCATTCTGTCAACACATCTACTCCATACACTTCACATAACTTTTTTCTTGTTTGAACAGCATTCTTACCTTTTCGTTAATAAAAAAGCAAAATATGCCAAAAATTAATTTTTTTGTTTTCCATTTTGATATGACATCCAAAAAAATAATTGCATAGAATCAGAAAAAATTTTTTATAAATAAGCCTTGAAATGTCTGCTGCCAAAATATATAATGGCAATAAGTTTTAGAATGAAATTGGCTGGTTAAAAATACAACTAACAACACTCATGGAAAAAACAAAATTACTTTCTGAACAACCTAATATATAAATGTATGAAGATTCAATATTTTATCTTTCATGAATTACTTTTATAAATGAAAGTTGCTTCTAAAAAGTTGTCAAATAATTATATAATTATTTATAAAAATTGACAATTCAATGATTCTTCAAACTATGAAGCTATTTTTCTTTTAACTATTTATTATAAACTACTTGACTATATATTATCTAATTAATTAAATAAATGATTTTTGAATAACAATATTTTATATTTTTTCCAAATTACTTATGAATAAGGCAACAATACACTAAGTAATATTTTTATTTTAAATAATCTTATTCAATACAACATCTCTATTAATGTATGAAATCTTCCACTTACAAATTAGAAATATACTTAAATGAGGAGTTCTAGGTTCAAAGTGGAAAATGCTTTGTTACTATTTACTGAAGTACTTTCGACTTGATAAAGTCATCCTCAGCAATAAAAAATTAAAATACAGAACACTTTTGGAACAAAAAATTACAGAATGCCATTTAAATTTAATCTTAAATATTTAGAATGAACGAATAAATTGAATTATTAAGTCTCTGTACACGTTAAATATTAATCAATTAGTTATAAAAATAATAGATGCAACAAAATAAAATGCAAATAAATACAGTAAAATATGGTAGATGGGGTTGATTACATATATAGGTTATATAAGCCATTGTGGCAGTATATTAATAGGGTGGTTATCATCATTTATGACATGGGTCTTCTTATTATATTCTTCAATTGACGATAGCTTCAGAGATTCTAATATCTTCTGCTTTGTTTATCGGTCTGACGATGCATGCTTGACTCCAGTCGATGCTGACGTCATAGTGGTAAAAGTGCTTGACGAGTGCTGTATGGAAGTTCTCCTTTCCTATGCTGCTTTGATGCTCTTTTAAACGGGTATCCAAAGACCTTGTAGTACTACCTACATATATCTCAGACCTATTAAGATCGTTGTTATAAATGGGGATGATATATACACCGGCACACTTAGATGATGGTATTGGTGGCTTAATGTCTTTAGAATATGAAATGTTGTATTCAGCCAAGTGTACGATAAAATTTTATTATTTCTTAATAATGCCTTGCCTAGGGACTCCATGGCTCTGTGATATTGAACTGGGAGTAAGTGTGTCTTATCTTGTTGTTGTGAGGTCCTAGGGGCGGTAATAGCGGTTCATGCGTGTCTAATGACGGATTTGTTAATATTGTTTATGAATGCTGTGTCATATCCATGCAGAATTGCCTGATTTACTATGAAATTAAATTCAGCTTGCTTAGTTAGGTCATCAGAGCAATAGATGTGCAGCCTTTATAATAGGTAGTGGAACGCAGCTACTTTGTACTTAACAGGATCAGGTGACCACCTGGGAATAAAAGCTGGTGTATATGTTTCTTTTCTATATACTGATGTTGAGAATTTTCTATCGACTATAGTTGTGAGGAAATTAACTCTGACCTGTCCTGCTTTATTTTATTATGCACTTTTATTATTTATCGTTATATTCAATATTATCTAAAATATTATATTTTAGTTTAAGAGTTGACTTACTTCCACATTCCCCATCGTACTAGTTAGCAATCACGTGTTACGGAATCGGAATCTGTCCCCCGGAAGAGCTGTCCCGGTTAATGACGTCATCTAATCTGAATAAGTTTACCACCAATCTGATATGAGAATGTTTCTTATTTTGGGATATTTGGCTCACCTGGCTAAATTACATCAAGTACAATAATCATAATAAAAAACTATTTTATAAAGACATTATAAAAAGGCAACGAAGAAAAATATACGATAACCAATAATATTTATAAACTTTAAAAAGAGTACATGATAAAACCACATAAAATAAAATGAAACATCATCATCAATTCCATCAAAAAAATAAAATAAAACTGTAAACTTAATTAGCAAAAATAATATAAAAGACTATAACTTAAGTGAAATTAAGTGAACGAACTTATGTAAATGAGCAAAGCATGGGATTGTAAGTCACCGGTATAAAAATGGAAGCAACCAACAATGCAACAAGGTGTTGTATTGACGTAAGGCTGGTTTGTGAGGAAGTTAACTCTGACCTGTTCTATTTTGTTTTATACGCACTCTTTTCTTTATTTATTGTTATTTTCTTATTATAGTAATTATATTTTAGTTTACGAGTTAACTTACTTCCACCTTCTCTGTCGTAGTTAGCAATCACGTGATACGGAATCAGGAACTGTCCTCCGGAAGAGCTGTCCCGGGTAATGATATCATCTAATCTAACTAATTTTACCAGTGATCCGATATGAGAATGTAAGAATGATCTGTATCAATGTTTTGTTTGGTATATAATTAAATTGTAAAGAGAATGACATGAATGCAATAACTCTGTAAGCAAATAAATTTAAACTTGTTACGTATATTTATGTAAATGAAGCTACATGGGACTGTACGTCACTCAGATATAAAAGCCGACACAATCAACGATTTACTGAGGTGTAGTAGTGATGTAAGGTTGGCTAAGTGACATTCAAATTCTTGTAAAGATCGACGATTGTTTGAAGTTTGTATTGGTGGTGAAGGTAGTAGATTTAATTAATATTTAAGATTTGTTCTTGTGAATAGTTGTTTTGATATTTGAGTTGGATTAAACAAGTTTTGTTGTTTATTTGATTATTGCTTTATTATAGTTCCAATAAAGCATTTATTAACACTTTTGTAAGTGTTTTAAGTCTAATAAATTTTATATCTTTTTATTATCTAACTTGTTTGAGAATTTATTCAATTTATTAGTATAAGTTTCTAACATTGTTTTGTTCATTCTAATTCTAACATTTAATCGGTACTTTTAGTTGTACGTTCCGATTTCCAGTTTCTGGTTTATGTTTCATCAGTTAGACATTACATTGTGTTAGACTGTTTTGCAGTTAATTATTTTTAAGTTAGAGTTTAGTTAAAGACCTGAGCTCAGGCCTAACTCTAGAATTTGCAGAGTCGTTAACTGTTAGGTTTAGTTGTAATTAGCATTAATTGGCATTCGTTAAAATTAGCAACTTCGCAGGTTAAGTGACATTGGAATTCTTGTAAAGGTCTACAATTTGTTGGAAGTTTGTATCGGTAGTGGAGGTAGTAGATTTAAGTAGTAGTTGAGGTTTGTTATTGTGAATAGTTGATTTTTGATATTTGAATTGGATTAAATAAGTTTTGTTGACTAATTGCTTGTTGCTTTATTATCGTTTCAATAAAGCATTTTATTAACACTTTTTGTAAGTGTAGAGTCTAATAAATTTATATTTTTTGTTATTTAACTTGTTTGAGAATTTATTCAATTTGTGTTAGATTGAAAACAACAAGACATCATCTTGTTTTCGATCTAACACTTATTCGTTACTTCTAGTTGTAAGTTTCCAGTTTTGTTTTACTGGTTAAACATTAATTGTTGTTAGATTGTTTTGAAGTTCATTATATTTAAGCTAGAATTTAGTTAAAGACCTGAACTCAGGCCGAACTCTGGAATTTGCAGAGTCGTTAAACCATTAGGTTAGTTGTAAGTAGTATTAATTGTTATTTATTAAAATTAGTGACTTTGCATAGTGATGTTGACAACTAAAAAATGGACATTGGTAGCCGACTGTTGTTCTAATTTCAATATCTATCGATGTGCGTCATCTTTATATTGTCCCATGATGGACCTTACATCTTTAG
The DNA here is from genome assembly GCA_000484575.1 of Olivierus martensii. Classification (NCBI taxonomy): domain Eukaryota; kingdom Metazoa; phylum Arthropoda; class Arachnida; order Scorpiones; family Buthidae; genus Olivierus; species Olivierus martensii. Next base: position 4,200 of record AYEL01064842.1, on the reverse strand, counting down.
AGTCATTGCATGCATAGTGATGTTGACAACTAAAAAATGGACATTGGTAGCCGACTGTTGTTCTAATTTAATATCTATCGATGTGCGTCATCTTTATATTGTCTCATGATGGACCTTACATCTTTAGAGTCATTGTAAATAATAAACAAGTCATCTACATACCTTTTTAGGAATTTGAGATTAGCATATAGTGCAGATGACACTTGTTCATGTTGCCTTACAACTAGCTCAGCCATAACACCGGCCATAGGTCCTCCAATGGGGATGCCTCTAGTTTGCCTATAAAACTGATTACCATACATGAAGAATGAGTTGTATGTTATCAAATGGGATATATCCCTTAGTATTGGTGCTGGAACATTAAATCTCTCGTATTTTCTAATAGGAAGCGATACGATGCATAAGCAAGCAGGTTCGATTTGGATTGAAGGAAACAGCGATACATAGTCTATGCAAGCATGGTATCACTATTCTCTCATTGTAACTATTTAGTTCTTGGATAAATTCAGGAGATGAAGCCACAACAAAAGGGTATGATCTTAAGAATTGGGTACACCATGTGGCCAGTTTCTTTTCTAAAGGGATCAGAGGCAATAAGGTCTTGTCAACCATAGGGCGGATGGATATTGGCTGCTTGTGGGTCTTGATGTAGGCATAAAGCAGTGAGCAGGTAGGATTAAGCAGACATTTACATTTCCAGCATGGAGGGAAGTCATTTCTATGTAGTAATGACTACCCCTGTGCTGGAAGCAGAAGATATTAGAATCACTGAAGCTATTGTCATTGAAGAATATAATAAGAAGACCCATGTCATAAAAGTAACCACCCTATTAATATACTGCCACAATGGCTTATATAACCTATATATGTAATCAACCCCATCTATCGTATTTTATTGTATTTATTTGCATTTTATTTTGTTGCCTGTATTATTTTTATAACTAATTGATTAATATTTAACGTGTACAGAGACTTAATAATTTGATTTATTCGTTCATTCTAAATATTTAAGATTAAATTTAAATAGTATTCTGTAATTTTTTGTTCAAAAAGTGTTCTGTATTTTAATTTTTTATTGCTGAGGATGACTTTATCAAATCAAAAGTACTTCAGTAAATAGTAATAAAAAAAGGTTCATTTTCCACTTTGAACCTAGAGCTTGTCATTTAAGTATACTTCTCTATTATACTCATATCCATGTAACTAGATGAGCAGTACTTGAAGAAGAAGGAAAAAACATTCACCTAGAATCACTTTCTTTTATACTGCGTTTATCCTATATACTTAGAAATTACAGAACACAGCACTTTACACAGTTGGTTTTAAGTTGAAAACATTTTATTCGTAGTACTTTCGGCTATTACACTAACCATCTTCAACGAATTATATTATAAATCGAACTTTTTTAAACTGTGAACATGCGCTAAAGTTCTAAAGACGTTTCTTCTTCTTCACTATTAGATATTTTTTGTTTACAGCACTTTGGCTTTGTCTTCTTGTTTTCTTTTTTATTTTTCTTTTCTAGCATGTCAGCCTTGGTTAATACTTCTGATTTATTGCCCACTCTCTTTTGGCTTGTTTTTTCTGGATGGGGACTTTGTTTAACCATTTCCAACAGCAAACTTTTAAATGTTTTGATTAACTGTTGATCTGAAACTATAGCTGTGGAGATAGTGATAATATACCTTGTAATGATTTAATATCAAAGGCTCATTATTGGGATCAATGTTAAATGATGTTGGTTGGGATTCTGAAATTATAATTATAGAAGTATAGTGATGGTATGATGTCAAATTTTTGAGATTGGGACCTATCTTTTTCCCTTGAGATAAAGTGGATTTCTTTTCACTTTGTAATTTACATCAATAATGTAAAGCTTCTGGACTGAATTTTTTGTGAGAACAATAGTTCTATCTAATGGATATATCCCACATTTGATAAAATCACTCTCAATAACTTCAGGGATTACACTCTTCCATGTTTCTCACAAAAATATAAGAAAAAATGATTTTAACAATTTATGCCCAACGTTCAGACATATCAACTCAGCATAACACTTGCCTTTGAAAGATTTAAATATTAATAGTATTTGGATAATCAACTATACTGTACTAGGTATATGATTTCCAAATCTGCCCAAGAGATATTAGATCAGGGATCAGCAACCTATGACCCGTGGGTGACCCATGGGTCATAGGTTGTATGTTTGTTTGGCAGGTCACTTCAAATGTTCTTACAAGTGACTTGTAGGAACATTTGAAGTGACCTGCCAAAGAATTTGATTGCAAATGAGATTTGTATTTATTAGTTTAAAATTGAATCCTGAAGAAAAATTTTTAATACATCACTAGCAGATTATATGGGCATAGTGATAATACAACCACACCTATAATTTAAATGTAGACTGACCAAAGTCAACATATCACATCAAAGTCTAATTTAAATATAGACTGGCATTTTGATCTACTGCACAACTACATTGACCCAACTCAAAATGTGAACCTTCAGGACCAATTGCACAACTTTCGATTTAATCTGAAGAATAGCTATTGGTAGAATAACTTTAATCCATTTGAAAATCTAAAAATTAAGTACAAAGTGTTGCACAAGGCATAAGATGGCTATTAGCCAGATAGCATGAAGATATTTACTACATTTGAAAAGTAACTCATTTGAACATGAAGGCACCAATTAAGTTATTTACTGTTTTCAATATTTGCAGCTTGGCTTTCAGTTAGTCTGTAGTTCAGCTTTAGCTTTTAGTTCATTATTTAAATGAAGAAATGTTTAAAATAACTGTATGTATAATTAAGCATATATTAGCATAATGCCCAAATACTTTGCAATAATAGGTCTGTGTAGATCTGAAAATATAGATCTGTATTTCTGGTTTATTACTTACTCTTGTACATCAACATATGTTATATAATATACACACACATATATGTAAATATATTAATAACAATTTACTTTATAAATTTAAAATAATGGGACTTTTGATTTATAAAGTGCATATTTACATTACCTCTGACAATCTTAAAACGAAACTTCATATGAAAGTTATTATCATCATAAATGGTTATCTTTCTCAGAAATATCCATTCTGTGTATAAATGTAATTCAAATAATCTAAATTGAGATCATTTTCAACTTTGGATTCGGAGTTGGTATAGTCCGCCATATTCTTTTGCTGGATAATCTACAGAATAAATTTTAAACTGCCCAAAATCGGCCGGTTAAATTAATTCCCAGTTTATTCTAAAGATTTAACTTTGTGCAACACAACAAGCTAAATCTGCAGTTTAAAACCTGTTTTAACCTGCAGATTAAGACTTGTGCAACCAGCCCTCGATATATGAAAGTCTGATCACCGGTAAAAAAGGTTGCCTATCATTGTATTAGCTGGTAGGCCATACAATGATACATACGTATGTTGTTTAGGATGGACCTATTAATATTCGCAACAAAAATCTCATCATAACCATGTTGGCGGTTGTTCTGATGATGCCAGTAAGCAGACCGAATACAAGAATATTGTTAGCCAGGCATGCCAACATGGTTATGATGAGATTTTTGTTGCGAATATTAATAGATCCATCCTAAACAACATATGTATACCTCTGCAAGTTCCACAGCAGCCTGATGTTTTGTTTTTACACCCACTTCCGTACCATAATGCTATTAGACCGATAACTAATGCATTAACAAAACATAGTAAGTCTCTACCTTATGCTCGCTTCCGAAAACGTTATATGCTAATAAACTGTTATTACCTTGCTTATAGTGCTTTTATACTTTAAGCAGTATTTAAGATTTAATGAGAATAAAAATTATAACAAAATTCGCTAACATTTTCGGCTATTACAGCCATCATCAGGCTTAACAAGCAGAATATTCGAACAAAAGAATATACAGTTTCTATGGTAACCAGTTAAATATTGAAATTGGTTAGACATAATGACATCATAGGTAACAGGGAGTATTTAGATTAACAAATGGTTACAGTTATATTATATATAAAATTAATAAACAACAACAAGACACTAATATAATGTAATAATGTAACAAGCACGTCCTTTTGCGCTGCATGTATATACACTGACGGAAAAAAAAATCCCAACACCAAGAAAAAATTATTGTAGAGTAATGAAATTTGGACAATGCATTTGTGTAGTTAACATGTTTAATTGATTAAATTTT
>AYEL01064841.1:0-28194 GCA_000484575.1 Olivierus martensii | reverse complement strand
GGTCGTTTAGAAGCTTTCTTTTTTTACTATGCTTTAAAATCTCGATCGACTCCACGACTTCCGGTCTTGTCCTTTTCTCTATCGGTCTCATTATTCTCAATTCTTCCCATCTTTCTTACAGCTAAGTTGTCAGCATAACTCTCGATCGCTAAGGCTGTAGTTAACCTACCATGCTTCAAATCCTTCTTATGCTCTAAAACTCTCTTTCTTAAACATCTCTTCGTGACTCCAATATACGCTGCTTCTTCTCCTGTTCTCTTGTTGAGCGTTGGGATATTATATACACCACTTCTTTCTGTTTGTTTTATAGGGTCTTTGTCATTTCTTAATAGTTGAAAGATCGTAGGCCCTCTAGATGTTGTCAACTTTGCTTTGCTGCATTTAGCTACCCTTTTAACAACTTCTAGATTACTCAAATGGAATGGTATTGGTTTATATAAGTTCTTAGTCTTTTCTGGGTTCTGCAGTTTATCATTTCGTTGTCTTATGTCTGACTGTACCTCTTTGAGTATCCTCATTAGGAAGGTCTTACCATAGCCATGTCTTTTTCCTATGTATCCTATATATAGCACTAACATCAGTTGAGATAAGAAAAGTTTTCGGATAAGTTCAGATAAGTTCGGATAAAGAAAAGTTTTCGGATAAGTTCAGATAAGATAAGTTAACAAACGTTTTCGGCCTTTTAAGCCTATCATCAGGTATATAAAACGTACAAAAACTGGAAAAACATTTCTAGAACTGATAAGTTATTATACAATACGTTTTATAAGTTATTATACAATTGTACAATACGTTTTATATAACCTGATGATGGCTTAAAAGGCCAAAAACATTTGTTATGTTATGTTAAACGATTAAAAATTATGTTTTCTTATCTCAACTGCTGTTAGTGCTATATATAGGATTCATATTATGATAGGAGTTCAAGCAGCTTTTTTCCTATGTTTTGTAACCGTACCTCTTTGAGTATCCTCGTTAGGAAGGTCTTACTATAGCCATGTCTTTTTCCTATGTTTTGTATATACAGGAGTTCTTGCTGCAGGATGCGTTCATTACTAGAATATAATAAAGCTCTCCGGTAGAAGCTCCTTAATGAAGCTGCAGGATGCGTTCGTTACTAGAATATAATAAAGCTCTCCGGTAGAAGCTCCTAAATGCAGATTTCTTGTATCTTACTGGATCATTAGACCAGCTTGGTATAAGGATTGGTACGTAGGTAGGCTTCCTGTAGACTCCCGTTATTATGCCTTCTGGATCTACTTTTATATTTAAGTCCAAGAAGTGTATATTTGTTAGGCTATGCTGTTCTATTTTCAAATGTAGCCCATATTGTTCCAGTGTCATTGAATTAGCAAATTCTTCTATCATGTCAGCCCTCTTCCATATCACAAGTAAATCATCTACGTATCTGGTGTACAATCTAATCTCAGCACGGAAGTCAGGTAGCGTCTTTTCTTCAACTGTTCTGAGGGTGATCTCTGCAAGTACACCTGCTATTGGACTATCAATGGGTACGCCTAGGCGCTGCTTATATATTATATCTTTAAAGGGGAAATATGATTCCTGGCATACCAGGTGTGCAAGCTCCTGTAGTATCTTCGAAATTTCATACGCTTGCGGTACATTTTGCAAGAGAAATCGGTAGAAAAATAGGCTCACCGGTTCTATTTTTAATGATGGATAGAGCGCCTTGAAGTCAAAGGTGGTGTATATGTCAGTAGAACATGTGTCCATATTTCTAATTCTATCCAACACCGATGCCACTATTGTCATCAACGTCTCAGTTTCACTGCAAAATATAAGCAAAATATCTTCAAACTAACACATACTTCCCATATGCTGCAATGCATACTGCCACGCACTTGGTAGTTCACCCTCTTTTTCATTTAACAGTCATTCTTTTTTGTGCCTGTTTGCTATCTCTAAAGCTTCGGCAATATAAGCATGCTTCTTCTTCTTAATATTTCTCAACAGACTAGCCTTCTCTCATTCAATTCTCAGGTCGTTTGTGTATGCTTCCATTGCTAGGGCCGTAGTCAAGTTTCCTTTAGCTATGTTTTTCTTGTGTTCATCAACCCTTTGTTGTAGCATTCTCGTTGTTACACCTACGTATGCAGCCTGCTGGTGTGTGGAGCAATCTCCGACCAGTATTCTGTATACCCCTGTTTTCTCCATTATAGTACGGGGGTCTTTTTCATTACGCAAGATATTGAATAAGGTAGGAGCCCTCAAGTTCATAATCCTTTTCTTCTGGGTTTTTGCTATCTTTTTTATGCATGGGTAATTGCTTAATCTATATGGTACTGGTAGGTAATTCTCCTTTTCATCCATGTCTTCAATGGCTCTTGCCGTATTTTCTTCATTATCTGGTTCTGTGTGGAGGCTCTTCTTCACATTCTTATATATGCTCCTGAAGAACGGCCTTGTATAACCATAGTTCTCGCCTGTTTGCATAATATATTTGACTTCTTTCTTTAACTCTACTTCATCTGTGACGTGTATGAGAGCTCTTCTAAAAAAATAACGAAAAGATGCTTTTTTGTATAACATCGGGTCCCTTGACCATCTTGGGATCAGTACCGGTTCATATGAGGTCTTTCTATAAACAACTGTCTTTAACCTTCCATCTTCCATCAATATCTTAATATCAAAGTAATTAATCGTCTTATCTTCTGCCCTTTCTACTCTTAAGAAAAGTCCGTATGCTGTTATGGAAAATGTCTCAGCAAACTCTCGTATCCTCTCTTTGCCTTCCCAAACCATCAAAATATCGTCTACAAACCGTATATATAACTTTAACTCCGGTTCAAACATTGGTATCTTCTCCAACTCAAAGTTCCTGAAGACTATCTCTGCCAAAGCTCCTGATATAGGGCTCCCTATAGGTACTCCCATTCTCTGTCTATAATAAATGCCACGGAACATAAAATAGGAATTGTAACACACCATATGTGCAATTTCTCTAAGCAGCAGTGCAGAAGTTTGTTCATGCGGCATATTCTCCAGCATAAAGCGATACAGTGCTAAGCAAGTGGGTTCTAGGCTTAGAGACAGATAAAGGTTGTCGTAATCGTATGTTGTAAAAGTAACCAGTCTGCTCCAATTAAAGTTCCACAATTTCATTAATACTTCGATCGTAATGGTGGAGGAATTGTCCGACTTTCCTAATTTATTCATACACCGTTTTGCCAACACTTTTTCAAGGTGATACATGGGCGCTGTCCTTTTCTCTTCAATCGATCTTATCACCATAGGGTTCTTGTGAGTCTTAACATACGCAAATAATCTTGGACAAACAGACGCCGCTACTTTTCCATGCCTCCATACCGGAGGAAATAGCTTGTGTCTAATGATTCTATCCACTTTACTTGCTATTTGTAATGTTGGATCAGCTTGCAGTATTTCCAGTTGTGTCTTACGTATATATTCTTCAAGAAAGGAATCATAAACATTTCTTTCCATCAGGACCATCTTTTTTGTCTTGTCCTCTCTCGTAATCATGAGATTATTTTCTCTCATCCACGCTAATGTTCGTTTAATACAGCTTTCATTGGCGCATTCATCATTACTTTTATTCAACAAATGTTTGTCCTTCTTCCTATTATTAAATATACCCATCTAAACTTCTCTCTCTCTCTAGTATATCTATATCTGCAAGCATATCTTCAATTACAGGTATATCATCCAGTATACTCGTTGACTGAATTTTGAATTTTGCACTAAGTTGGCACCACCTTAGTGCAAAATTCAAAATTTAATTAATTATTAACTCAACACATGGTGGCACCATAGCCTTGATTCAAAATTTAATCTTTAGAAAAATTTAATTCCGACTTTGTCCATTAGGGGGCTGTAATGTTTGATTAATTTGAAATGGTTATTCCCCTAATTAGTACCTATTTAAGTATAATAAAGCTTATTAACACTTTTGTAAAGTTTTTTGTGGATTTAATAAACTTTTTTAATTATTTAATTTATTTGTTTGATATTTATTCTATTTATTGTTCAGTATGCTATTGCAGTTTTTTTCATTTTGATTTTAACACATATTTGTGATTTTTGTTAACAACTCTGAAGTTCCAATTAATTATTAGTTATAGTGTTAGAATAACTATTGTTTTGGAAATTAGTTTTCTGGTAATAATCTTGGCCACACAACTCTAAAATTATTACAAAGTTGTTAGTCATTAGATATTACTGTATTAGTTAATCAAAATTAGTGATTTTGCAATGTGACACAATATTTTATTAAAATCTGTTATAAAATTCATAATTATATAACCCTCATGCAGCTGTAATGATTGATTATAAATTTAAAAAAATTTTTAAGAGTAGATCCACCCAACTTGACATATGTAATTTAAATTTATGAAATAATTGTAAAAATTCTGTCACTATAAATTAGTAAAAAAAAATAAAGTAGTCTAATATGAGGTAGGTTTTTGATTTATGAATTATAATTTATAAAAGTTAATAAGTAAAATTTTATTATTTAGGATCATTTTATGTCAGCTGATGAATATGAAGATCACGCCACTCTTTATAATGTTATTGGAACTTATGAAAAAACACTTGTGATATCTCATGAGGCTGATCCTACATGGCGCAATGCAGTTTTGTCTAGTGTGCCATCTCTTTTAGCTCTGAGGTTAGTAAATGAAATATATTTTATTTTTATTAGAATATAATTATCAGTATAGTTTATTAAAATATAAAAATTGTAATTAGCAATAAATAATAATGCCAAGCTTTGTATCATTGTTTACTGCACACATATAAGCTATTATTAAAGTATAGGTATAGAATCATTTTCCAAAATTGTTACTGGGAGTTTTCTGGATAAGGATTATTCAGAACTTGGAGTATTATGCATAAAATATATTAAAACATTTAAAGATTCAAAAAATAATTCTTCAAAATTATGCATTTTTAGTTAATTAGTATTAGTTGACATTTTTAGAATATACAACTTTTCTCACAATTTAAACCTGACACAAAATGCATGTGACACTAGGGATTTTAATTTCCCATTCTATATATATATGAATTTTATACTTTTTGTCAATTTATTAATTTAAATTGTTTTTCTTTAATATGATTAATGGATATATATTAAATTATTGATAAAATTTTGCCTTATTTATAAAAGTTTTATAATCATAAACAATTTTTTGATAAGAGGCATGGAATAATCATTATTCTAAGTTTTAATGAACGATTACAACTCAAGATATTCTTGCCATTCAACAAATCTCTAATAAATAAGATAATTTTGTTAACTTTGCAATAAATTAATAAAATATAATGAAATTTTTGTACACTCAATTTTGGTTATAATGAACTCTTCATGATATATTTGGTTTGCCATAATTGAGGCAACTTCATGCATCCAGTATAGTGTTTTTATTTGACTGTCAATCAACTCAATTGTGAATTTGATTCATAATTTATTAAAGTTATATGAGAAGATTTAAATTATATAAATAAAGTAATTCCAAAGATAAAATATACTTGCATATAGGGCTGATTTTTTGAACAATTTTAAATCTTGGTGTTTGAGAAAAAGCAAGGTAATGCTTTAGAAAAAGCAAGGTAAAGCAATAGGTTTCATTTGAGACATGTAATGCTAAACAAGTTTAAAAAAGGACTTTCTGCAATTGATGCAACAAAAAAATATATGTGATGTATATGGAAATAATGCATTATCTGTGTGCACTTGTCAGAAATTATTTGAAAAATTTCAAGAAGGAAATTTAAGTCTGGAAGCTTGGAATGCCAATCTCTTATTGCTGACCTTGAACATCACTGTACAGATTACAAGTAACTCTCGATTAATAACAAGGGAACTTGCTGAAATACTTAATGTATCAAAAACAACCATTGATGACCTATTAAAATCAATTGAATGGGGCAGTATGATATCTGGGTTCCATACAAACTGTCTGGAAAAAATCAAATGGATACAATTGCAGCATGTTTTTCTACTAAGTCATCTTGAAATAATAGTAATTGTAGATGAAAAATAGATCTTGTATGATAACATAGAGAGAAAAAGATACTGGTCTAAATGAAATTTGCATTTACTTCCAATGCCAAAGCTTCATCAAAAACAGGTCATGATCAGTGTTTGGTGGGATTTCAAAGGAATAATTTATCATCAGCTGCTAAAGACAATGAATCTATTAATGCAAACAAATATTGTATTTCAATATGTCAATTCAAAAGAAAAAATTGAAAAAAAAAAAAAAAAGGCCATCATTAGCAAACAGAAAAGGCACAATTTTGCATCATGATAATGCTAGGCTGAACATCGCCATGATGACTCAGCAGAAATTAAAGGAGTTTGGCTAGAAAGGTCTATTTCATCCAGTTGCCAGATACTGTGCCATCAGATTATCATCATTTTTGATCACCACAAAATTTTCTAAAAGTAAAAAAATTTGAAAATTTTGATGAAATCAAAAACCAGTTAAAAATGTACTTTCACTCAAAACTACCAAAATTTTTTGAAGATACATCACAAAATTACTGACAATGGGAAAAGGTTGTAAATTCAATGAAAATTATTTTATTAAATAAGGATACCTTTAAATTTAAAAATTTTGTTTTGTTTACTTGTAAAAAAAATAAAACTTTCTGGATACCTCAATACAATTCATAAAAGATAATGCAGTAAAATACAGTAAGCAGCAATAATTATTGGAATACATTCAAATAAACAGATTTTAAACTACTTATTTAGATGTATTCCAACAGTTATTGTGTTGTGTAAAATGTTTAATATTTTAGATAACACAAAAAACAAATTAATAGAGTAAAATGAATATTTAAAAAAATAAGAAAAGGAGAGGGAGACAAAGATTTCCAGTGATCTCATATTAAAATGCAGATGTTTAGTGAGAAAAACTTTTACTTGTTGGTGATAAAACTTTCTATTATTTTATAATAATTGATCTCTCTTAAAATTTCTGTAAGATTATATGTGCCGGTCGGGGTGTCGTATGGACTAAGTAGATTAATATTGTATGAGATAATTATTGGATTTTGTATTGAATTTAGTTATACTAAATTCAATACAAAACTAAATTATTTTGTTACTAAATTCAATAGAAACTAGATTATTTTGTTTTGTGTGTAAATAAATTGGACTATACGAAATATAGCTCTATTCACTCTTTATTAATTTCTACGAACTCGTAAACCTACAAAACGTGTCTATATGATACTCTTTTAATTTATAAATGGCATAATGCAAAACAATCAAAATAAAACAAAAAAATTTTTTTGTTTTCATTTAAAAACCGTGTAAAAGTGAAACCATGTAAATTAAGTACCGAGCAAATTGAGGGCTAGGTGTATTATGAAAATTTTCATTAAGTTAATTAATTAGTAAAAAAATGACAAAAATTTATTAAATGATTATTATTATTTTTTTAATAAAGTATATTTATTGATATGTTTTTTCTTCATTTCAATAGCTCTTATTTTAATTTTTTATAATTTTCAATTTATAATCAAAAACACAACATATATGAAAATCATCCACAATTGTAAATAACAGCTATAACATTTACTACTACACTTTAATTGGCCTGGGGATACTTTGTTGATGCTCTACATCAAATACCACATTCAGCATGGTAAAGTAGGCTTGGCTGCGGTTTCCCACGAAACACCTGGCTGCCAGAAAACAACAAAAGTGACACACACCTTTTTATAGCCTAGATTTGTTTACATTAGGATTTTTCTCATATTTTTACTAAATTATCTGTAAAAGTAAAATAAATGAACAAATAAGTAAAAATATTCTATATTTTAACAGAATTAACTAAAATTTTTGTATTAGCAAAATTTTTCAGTTTTACAAATTTTACAGCTGCTCATACTAAAATTCCATATTTTACTTAAAATTTCAAAAATAAATATATATCATCCAAAAAAAAATAAGATTACTAAAATATGATAGAATAGAAAGCAGAATTGATAAGATTCAGTGAAAAATAATTCAAATTCTACAAATACAATCCATTCACATTTATCATCTTTAAACCAGAATTTAAAAACAAATTTTGGCAATCTGAAAATTTAGGACCTATCATCAAAGACATATTTTCACCCAATAAATGCAAAAAAAAACTGTTCTTTATAGTTGCACTGCATAACTTAGGATTGAATTTTTTTTAATTTTTTGTTCCACTTCCATGGCGTATATACAAGTCAAAGGACATCAGTGAGTTAATAGCTAGAAAAAGGAAGGTTTTTGTTAATAGTTTCAAACTAAAAATTTTAAATCATTAAAATTCTATCATCATATATAATTTTACCCAAATCAGAAAATATCAATGTAGTAAAAACAGAAATTGATTCCTTTATATAACTGATATAATTGCCAATGTCAGTCATGACTAATTCTTCTAATTTTGGATGTATGTCATAAGATGACATATGCAGAGTCCATGCTTATGTTTTTTGTCTGTAGAATTTTCCATTAAAATAATTATTGTCTATAAAGTAAACATTATCAGATCTATTATTCAATCTTCAATATTTAAGATTTTTAAAGTAAATGTTGTTAGTTTCTTACTGATAAGACTACATTGCACTCATGCTGAAGCTAGAAAATATTTTCAATTTTATTTAATTTATAATTAAATTGTTGTATAACTAATTCATTAGTATTTTTTATTGCATACTTTGAATTACTTGTCAGTAAATTACCTTTAAAAAAATTTATGAATTATATAAAGATGATAATTTATAGTCAACAAATTTTTTATTCTCAATTTTTAACTTTGGTATATGAATTAATGTCATTTTTTATTTTTTCTGCAATCTTTTTACAAAAGTTTTTTCTTTATAAAGCAATTTTTTATTTAATTCCTCTTAAAATGCTCTTAAATTCCTCTTAAAATGTTTGTTTTGTAGTTCTACAAACTTTTTTCAGAATTAATTCATATAATTAATAAACCAATTAGTATTGGCTATGGTGATTTTCATTGTTTTATTTATTTCAAGCAGAGTGATGATATTGAAATAGAAATATAAAAAAAATTGTGTATGCCTCTGAGTTTTTGTTGGTTCATATTTGATATGATATTTATATGATAGCCCTTATATATTTATTTTTTATTCTTGTTTTTTAATAATAATTTATTAACTTTTATTTTTAAATCCTCTTTGTGATTCTTATTAATATTTAATTTATTAATTATGTATCTTCATATTTAGTAATTGTGTGTGATTTCAAATTTTCCTAGGCTATTAATAGGAAATTGGAAAAATTAAATAAGAAATTTAATCACCCAGCAATTTAAGAAGTTAAAAATTGGGAAAATATTATTATTGACAAAAGTAATGTCAGTATTTCCAATTACATTAAAGAATTTTTGTGTTTAGGATTTTGTTCTAAACTAATGAAGTCTGCAAACTATTAAAAAATAAGTAATATGCAAAAAATTCAAACTGTTAAATCTCATTTAATCTATATCAAAATCTTTTGAAATTTTTACAATTAAGTTTTTCATTCTGATTCTATCAATGTGAAAATTTTTTTGAATTTTATTTCTTTCACAACTTTTCATTCCTTATATAAGATTAAAGAAAAGAATGTTTTTGTATGAAATCTTAGCCATCCAATGAAATATTTGTTATTTTTGGATAGTGCCAAGCCTTATGAATAAACTAAGTTGTGAATGAAGAAAATCGGACACTTTGGAAATAGTCACTATTCACTTTGGAATCATTTCACTTTGGAAATAGTCTTTTCTAATAGAAAAACATCAAAGATTGAGTTTATTTTATGTTATGAAAACCCAAAATAATTTTAAATAAGACATCTGCTAAATTTGCATAATACATCAACTTATAAAAAAATTAATAAATTATTAATTTATGAATTTTCGACCACAATTTTATGCATGTTTTCAAAAAACATTTATTTCTTCAAATCATTTAAAAAATCTTCTATATAGTTAAAAAGTTTGAGATAAAGAGATTTAAAGTTAGCTTTTTGTTTGTTTACATAAAAGGGTAATAAAACTTTGAACTTCGTTTAGCAACACGCTCACTCTATCACCCTACCTGGAAATGACATTTTACCCCTGATTTATCTAGAACACACTGTCTACTGTCAGAAAAAATTAATATTGTAGAGATTGACCAACAGCAAAATATTTATGATGATTTTGAAATATGATACTTTGTTTACATAATAAAAATGGATTGGGTTACATTAAATTCAATAAAAAAAATCAACAAATAAAGATAATTGTATCGGAATTGTTTTATTTGATAGAAAACAGATATAGGAATGGAATAAAATCAATATTTTTGGAGGAATGAAAAATAAATGTTTTAATGATGCGATTGATTACCTGGAATCTCTACGAAACCAACTACACCATGACGTATTTTTTTTCAATTAACCTGCGCTGGGTTAGCTAATAAAAATTTCAACATAAAAAAGAAGGTGAGGAAAGCTTTAAGTTTAACCATTTTAAATTAAACAGAAACCTAATTTATGAAAATATTAAAACAGAAATCAAACAAATCAAGAATTAAAAAGTTTTTGACTTATATCAGAATTGACTTATGAAAGAAACATTGGAATGGAACCCCATCTTAAATTCAGAACTACCTGTACATAAATTCTATGAAATATTGTGATTTTTATTAATATTTTTTGTCTTGTTCTTACTTCATTTGTATAATTAGCAATAATTGTATAATTTTAATTTATATAAAAAAAAACCTAACATGTATGAAAATGTCTCATCTCATTCATAAATAGCTATAATAATCTTTATGTTCTAATTGGAGTGCAGATGGTTTATTGTACCTTACCCACCAATACCATATACAGTAGACGCCGGTTATTAGAATCACTTTTGGACCGATTTATTTTGATGATGATAACCGATTGATAACATTAAGCAGTGCGTGTTAAAAAAGTATAATTTTCAATTTTTTTTTTTAATTATATAGTATATACTGTACTTTGCTGTTATGTACAGTGTAATCTCGATTCATCATTTTTGTTGGGACTTTCGAAAAAACTATGGATACGAGAAAATGATAGATGCGGGGATATACAAAATAAAAAATTGAAAATTACATTAAAAGATAATGCTAATAATAATAATTTCAAAGCTCTATAACCGGTCGACGAACACTTATTGAACTTCAATTTTTTCACTTAATTGATTATGCAAAAAAGTGAAGTGAGTTATGTTTAATGTTGCCAATTCCAGTTTTCGGAAAATCGAAGTTACTAAGTGAAATGATTTACGCTTAATGTTGCCAATTCCAGTTTATGGAAAATCACAAAGAACTAGATACAATAGAAGAAAATTCTATATCAAAAATAATTTTTAATTTTTTTTCAATAAAGGGAATTATAAAGTAGCTAAATCTCTAAATCTGCAATTTTAAACTCTACATAATTCTTCATAAAAAAAAACATTGAAAATCTCCAGATCTGGCAACAGTAAGGCCGCGCCATTCGTACGGGCATGGTCTATAAATTTATAGACCATGGTGCGGGCAACACGTGCTGTGAAATCACTTAAAGGCAACGCGAAGTTTTGAAAAGCTGTTATATTTGTCTGTGTGAATTTTATTAAATCATAAACTTACATCGTCAGAATGCAGTCGAATCTGCATTATTTAAAATGGTGGACAAGTGTTTGTTTTTGGATTTTCTCATTTATTGACTAAATTTCAGTGAAAACGAAGCAATAAATGAACAATTAACAAATAATACTTGTTTATTTAATAGATTTAACCAATATTTTAGTATTATCTATGATATTTTTTTATTTTAAATGCGGTATTTTATAGTGGTTATTATCTGCGATATTTTTTTAATTTTAAATGCTGTATTTTATAGCGGTGTACCGATTCTGATGACAATAACCGAATTTCTGATTACTATAAGCAGAGTTTTCATAATGCATTTTAATATGGATGATTTGGGACTATAGATTTTTGATAACAATAAATGCTTGATAAAAATATCCGCGATTACAATAAGCGGCATCTACTGTACTGCAGCAAAAAGTAGGCTTGGACACAATTTTCCAGGAAATAAGTGGCTGCAGTAAATCAATAAATGTCATATCCATTTAAATGGTGGATGGCATTTTGATTTTCTGATTTTTTGTCTAAATAGTGAAGAAAATGAAACAAAAAATGAATGATTAACAAATAATATTACTTATTTTAACAGAATTAACCAATATTTTTATATTATCTTTAATATTTTTTCAATTAGTATTTTATAGCCTATCTTATAAAAAATTCAATTTTTACTTAAATTTCAAAAATAAAATTTCTCACATCACAAAATCAGAATAATATGAATATAGTAAATTAGAAAATCAATAAAAAGGGATGATCTCCCAATTCTACTAACAGGATTCATTCAAAACAACTTTCATAAAATGTTAATTTAAAAATATTTTGGCAACTGAAAATTTTAGGAACCACCATTGTAGTCTAGTATTCTCACTAATAAATACAAAAATAATCCAAAAGGAATGATTAGATAAATCGGGATTAAATTTTAATTACCACTTTTTTTGCAAAAAATGTTCCATAAAGAAGACATCACATTCTCATATCCTTGGCAGACACACACTAACAGTTCATGGACAAAATATATATATCTTTGGTACATAAGGTAGGTTAAGGTAGTTTTGATAAAACTCATTAATTTTAAAGTTATGTACTTTAAGGCTGATATTTCAATTAAATAAAAATGGTAAAATATATTTAATTATTTGATTTATGAGAGAGTTTATTTTCGATAATTAGTAATTTTTAACATTATCAAATATACATTTAATTTATTATGATAAAAATTTGAGATCTTATTGGTGCAGTTAAACATTGTGATTAGTAATAAAAATTTCAGGTAATCATGATATCAGTCCTAGAGTATTCAGATTGTAGGTCTTTTATTATAATTGATTTAAATAGTTGGTTTTCTCATCTATTTGCTTGTTAGCAGAGAAACAGCAAGGTAATCCAAAAGGAAAGAATTGTAATCAGAATGGGGATCAGCAACAGTCATCTAAACCAGAACCAACTTGGGTTCATGATATTTTTCAAGGAACTCTTACAAATGAAACAAGATGTCTTAATTGTGAAACAGTAAGTTTAAAATTAATAAAAATTTTTTAAGCTATTATAACACATATATCTTTAAAAAATCTGTGATTCTTCTATGATATAATTATATGAAATGAATTCAAAAGAGCAAATTAATACTTTGCGTTAAAAATTGTTATTCTTTAAAAATTCATAATTATTATTAATCTATTATTTAAACAAACCGATCGTTATGTAAATATATTTTCATTGAAGTCAAATAAATGGCATGATTTTATTGATTCTGCAGTATATATAGATGTATAGATATATATAGAATATATGTACAAATATTTATAATTTTAATTTTATATTTTTATTAATTATGTTTTCATTTAACATTAGTGAAAATATCAAATTAAGATTAAATAATCACAGTTAATTCCTGACTATACAAGTTAATTTATTCCTGGAGTGTACTTATAAAATATGAATTCATAAACCAATAATTAATTTCCCATAGATATAATTTTTAAAGTGTGTTCCATTCTTAACTGCTGTGATTTCAGATATATGCAGATTCATGTCTTTTTTATGCTGAATTTCCATAAAATGTGGATGATGAAAAATTTGTTAAATAAATTTAATTTTTTACAAAAATATCACTTTGTCTATAAAGTTTCTTATTGATTTTAGTCTTTCTGTTTATTAAATATACTAATTTGTATATATTTGTATTCCTTTACAACTTCCCTAATGTAAGGGAATTTAAGCATTATTGGATTATGCAGTTTTCAATTTATGCAGAAAATTTTCAGAAGCCACCATATAAATTGAAGCCTATTGTACCCAAATTAAACTTGTAAACTGAGGACATACTGTATAATATAGAAACAGAATTCTGTCTATAATATAATACTCTACTGTTTATTTTAATTTCTCTCTCTAGCAGAATAATTTTGTCACTTCTGAAACTTTTACTGTAGTATAATAATGATATATGATTATTGAATGAAGTATCATAAATTGGTATTTTATTTGAACAAAATTTTTTCTCCAATTTCTGGGTTTATTATAATCTTTTATATCCCAGTTAGGAGTTTTACATATCCACTATGGGAAATGTTTTAATATACACTACAAAATTATTGTATAAGAAAATTAATAATAATAAACAATTTAAAATACATTTATTATTGAGATCTCAAAATTTTTAGTCTTTTTTTAAAAAAGCATTATATATATGTGGCTCTCTCAAAAATCTTTATATGTATTTATTATTGAGATCTCAAAATTTTTAGTCTTTTTTTAAAAAAGCATTATATATATGTGAATCTCTCAAAAATCTTTATATGTACAGTAGTACCTCGGATCACGAACGTCTCGGTTTACGAACAAATCGGTCTACGAACACCATTTGCGAACAAATTTTGCTTCGCTTTACGAACGATGCTTCGGTTCATGAATACACACGCACGGAGTGCATGGAGTGCACGTGACTCGCGGCGCACAAAACCCTGCGCACAGCCTCGCCCCCAGCAGCAATCCAGTTCGCCCAGCTCATATGGGTACAATAAAGTTCCAACAAGTGTTGATATTTTAGTTTTTTTCTTTATTTAATTAAATTTATCCCTTATTATGGCTCCCAAATAAGTTAAAAGTATTAATGAAGGTGGTGTTAAACATGCTTTCTTCTAATATTACTGTTATATTTATTTCCTTTCTGTATTATTTCCATACATAAAGCCATAACATGTTAAAATTTTTTTCTAGGACAAAAACGTATTATTTGGATTTACATTAATTGCAATGGGAAAAATTGATTTGGATTACGAACTTTTCGGATCACGAACAGGGTCAAGGAATGGATTGTGTTCGTGAACCGAGGTATCACTGTATAACATTCTTTTCAGATATTTTTCAAGTTGCAAACAATTCATTTCTAAATTTTGTTTATAAATCTATTCTTTCACTGAATACATTAGATTGTGCAATATATGCCAATATATGGTAGTATATCTCTCTAATACAACACATATGGGACTGGGGGTTGTTGGATTTCAGAGATTTGTTAGATTGTTGGATGTTCAATGAATAAAATGGAATTATACAAACGAATATGCTCAGTTTATTTAAGACTTTCCTCTCACTACTCTTGCTATTCAAATCTTTCACAAACCCTTCAATTTTATCATTTTTCTTTAATGTCATAAACGGTACTTGTCCAATACCATAAAACGAAGCCAAATCACTAACCTTTTCTTCTAAGTTTCTTAATTATTTCTGCCTTTTTGAACATAGTCAATGTCTTGTGTTTTCATTTTTTGCTTTTTCCAATATGTGACATTATATAAAGATAAATAATAAACATTGATACAGTAAAAATACACTATTTTACAATAAACAGTGTACTGAGCTTAAAAATTAGTCCGACTATAACACTACACAATAAACGAATAGCGATTAACAATTTGTTTATGTCAGTTTCTTTTTATTGCACATCAACATGTTGTGACATGAAAATTTCATGTGGGTGGTGCAACGGTTTTCAGAGTATGATGTCAGACTGCAAAGACTCAACTGTAATTCAACTAAATAGAAGTTTCTTATTTTAGATATTTGAATGAATATGCCCAATTATAAAAGGATTTGGTGGAAGTACTGCCATCTTGAAATATTGTAGTCATATGTTAAATAACAAAATAGTTGGCAGTACATTTTTTACTAGATCATTTTGCTGTTTTAATATTTAAAATTATTAGTCAATTTTTGAAATTTTCTAAAATTTAAAAAAAATGGCATTTTCATATATATGAAAACTGAATATGATGGAATCAGCTTTAAAAAGCAACATTCAAGCAAGCCAAAGAATTGGACACTATTTTGTTGTTGTTATTCTGAAGAAACTGAAAATTATTGATTCATATTGTGAATGTCCTGGTGGATGAATATTTTTTTAATTTATATAATATTTAGAATTCATAATAAATATTCAATTAAAGCAATTACATTTAATATATAATCAATTAAAAATGTGAAATTCTAACAAAATTATTTTTAATTTTGACATTTATGAATTTTCCATAGAATTTAATTTTGATTAAATTACTATTACATTTATTCAATGTAAAATATATTTATTTATTTAGTTATTTCATTATAAATGCATAATTATTCTCATTCGTTTTTTTAATACTTTTTATTTGAGATCTAAGGAAAAGCAAAAGGAATAACATCTGTTTTCAAATAATGTCATTTTGAATGAAGAAAAAGCCTGAAATCAATTTTCACAAAATGAGCTTAGCTCATTTTGTGGAAATTGATTTCAGGCTTTTACAAATTTATATTCCTTGTAAGTTGGAAAAATTTGCCATCATCACAATGAATTTTTATAATCCATTGCTTCCTAATAGCATCATCTTTTGGAAAACAATGCCATGTTGCCTCAACAGGCATTTTTCCATTATAATTTTTGCATAACAGTACCAAGCAATGAATGCACTTCAGTTATTATGTTATTCCAGTCACAGAATTATGTTTTGTTTTATTGCAATAACATAGCATGTGTACAAAGTGGACATTGTCCATTAATGCTCTGCTGTATAGATCATTTTATGATATCCTTCAATAAGAAAAATAGTGAAAATTCAATGTTTTACTTATCTAAATATAGATTAAATAATAAAACAGTATATGAGCAGAATTAATAATTTATAAGAAGATATTGGAATACATATAATCCAATCATTCTATGAAATGTATAACATACATATAAATAGGCTTAAGGGTATAATTTATTAATTAAAATAATTTTTAAGTTTAATCACTTAATTAAAAAAAGGCAAAATTTTATTATACTGTATATGACAACTTTTAATTAATAATAATTTAATGATGATATATTTTTTCTAGGTAATTTTTGCTGCTTTTGATAATTGCAAAATATTTTTCTAAAATGTTGCCTTCAAGAAAATTTTCTGGTTTTATAAATATGAATCAGGATAAATTTAGTATGCTAGATGAACCTATAGAAGAAACAAAAGATAGAGATTTAATACTTAAAGCCAAACTAGATAAACTCCAGAGAATATATCGTTGGACTGAATCTAAGAGAATAGGATTTTATTCAAAAATTCAATTACATTTGGATAAACAACAGTGAGATATTTATTTTAAGATTTATATGATTAATAATATGAAGTGTATTCCCAATTATCCAGGGTAATTGGGAAATAATTTACTCCAGATAATCTGCAAATTAGTCCAAAAAAATCAAAATTATAGATATAGGCATTTAAATATTACAAAAAATTAATTAATTGTATAATATATATAACCAAATATTCCATAATTATTGAAAAATGAAACAAGAAATGACTTATTTTCAATAAGAAATTATTACAATATTTGTAATTTTAATTTGATTATTAATTTTTATCACCAATTATTTACGATATAATAAAGATATTAATCTTGGGATGTTTAAAAATCATTCAGATAGTGCAACTAAGGTAAAACATTGATGATTAGTCATCACTTTTGGGTTTCAGATTACCCCCAATTAATATACAACCTGGATAATCGGGAATCTAATGTAATTAAATTGAATGACTGAAATAAAATGTTTTTTTATATTTTTAGACATATTATAAACAACTTATTAAAAGAAAAAAATGAATTGGAATTGAATTTGAATAAAGCTACAGGTAAAATTTTCTTTAGAGAAAATGAAAAATGGTCTATAGAATTTGCAGAACTTCTAGAAAATCAAGATGAATTAAAATGCTTAATAGAAAATGAAATTCAGAAAATTAAAGAGATTGAAGAGCAGGTAAATTTTAGTTTTTAAATAGATAATTTAAACATTTTCAAACAGAAATTTTTAACCTAACAAAGAATAAAGAATTTATTTTAGTAAGTCTGTCAATGTACTTTTTGTAAGAAAGGCTAGGTATACAAATATTATTTATAATCTTAATCTCCACTGCTCATAAAATAACACAAATAACTCAATGAACACTTTAAATGGGAATACTAAAATTTATTATTAATAATTGTATACAGTAGATTCCTGATTCAGGTTGCAGATTAACTGAGGTTAATATTTCAACCTAGAAATGATATTTAAGTATTGATGTTTTATATTAGATGTGCTATTTAAAAGATTTTTAAATGCCTCAGATTCATTTTTTTATTATATCTTAAATAATTATAATTCATAAATGTTATCATCTTAATAATAAAAATTAGAGACAAATTAAAATTACAAATATTATAAAAATTTCTTATTACAAATAAACCAATTTCTTGCTTCCTTTTTCAATAAATCATAGAATATTTGGATATATGTATGTGTTTATTTATTTTTAATATCAAATGCATATTGTCCATAATTTCAATTTTTTGAGTATTTTGCAAATTATCTGGTGTAATTTATTTCCTGAATATCTACTCAATTAGAATTATACTGTATTTAATAATAATAAATTTTACTATTCCTGCATAAATATCTAAGACTAATTACAGTAACTGTTTCATTCTATTATAAACAAAATTGTATTTTAACTATCAGCACTAACTAGCAGTGAGTCAGTTTATTAATTTTGTTAACAAATGTTTTTTGGCCTTTGCCATTTTCAGCTATTCCAAGAATTCAACATGCAAAACTTAATCTTTTAAAAATATAGATGATAGAAATTATTCATGCTACTATGCAATATTCTAAAATATAATTACAAAAAGATAAAATAAATTTACTTTTGATAAAAATCCTATAAATATTGTAGGTATAGGTAGATAATTTCCACACTACAGATTGTGTGAATAATTTCTGATACAAAATAAAACTAAAAACCTAAAATCCTAACTGCTCTCGTTTCTCTGATTAAATGATTACGTTTAATATTGGTCTGCTTGTGTGTGCTTAGTATTTGTTTAATAGTTATATAATTTCTGATATTTATATTGTTACAAGATTAAGTTCTGTATTTTGAATTTTTGGAATAGCTGAAGATAATGAAGACTAAAAAATTTCTTAATAAAATTAATAAGTTAATTCACTGTTAGTTAGTGCTGATAGTTAAAATACAATTTTGTTTAACATTATTTATTATTATTGTTTGAAATTACACTACCTTTAAATGATACAATTTCTTTTTCTAGCACTTAGGTAGAATACAAAAAGCTTTATTACAGTTATTATATAGTCACAGAAACGTTTTTGGTTTATTCAACCCTTATCAGCTGTACATATATTACACACATATTCTATGTAAAACTTAATAACACTTAAGAATTAAACAGAAAATCTGTTTTCTCTGTAATTCTTAAATGTTATTAATGTTAGGGTCTAATAGACCGAAAATGTTTCTGTGACTATATAATAACTGTAATAAAGCTTTTTGTATCCTATCTAAGTGCTAGGAAAAGAAATTGTAACATTATTTATATTAACTATTTCATTTCTGTTGTCTTTAATAAGAATACTTACTTTTGACAGTAAGTATATTAGTGCCAAAAGAGAATGTGATATTTTCATTTCTTCTGTTTAAAATATTTAATGTTAGTATTATGATGTGCACTTGAATGCACTTCCATTTAATAATCATAGATTGAAAAGCTATGCAAAAAAAAAGTTGTTCTGTAAGATCAAAAAGATGTGAAAATGTCAAGACATAATTTTACTTTTATAGGACATATTGTATAACGTTAATCAGATTTTGAATAATAATTAAAAATAAATTAATTTATCTAAAGAAGAGGATGTTAAAAATGGTATTACTGAGAGAGAATGGAGAAGTTTACAAAAACATTAGAAATGGCAATATCATTCATTAAATATCGAATTATGCCTTTCTGAGTGATTCCTTTATTATTAAATATTTCTGAAAATATCAGTCATAGGAAAATAATTATACCGTGAAAATTGCACAAAAAATTGGAGGAATCAGATTGTTAAAAAAATAATACACTTCCATTTAAGAAAATAAAATTGAAACATGTGCTGCACAAGAGGATGCGCAAAAAGAAATCTAAATGATGGATTGTAATTTGGAAGGAAAATGTAACAAGACATGTGCGTAATAGTTTTCAAGAATACCTGGTAGTTTTTGAGAAAAATGCCTGGTCCATAGAAGCGTGAATACTTTGTATAAGTAGATCATTCAATAAAACTGTTATATAAGTTGAAACCCTATGTATCTTAGAGCATACTCTACACCAGGGATGCCCAACCTTCTGGTTTCCTTGGCCACATTTGATAAAAATTTATACTAATTCCAATGATAGTTGCTAAGCAAAAAAATTAATAAATCATGTATAATATATCATATACACCATGACAAATAAGCAAAAATGTCATAGCATAATAATCTTTAACTTCTTTTCATTCAGAAATTTTTTTAAACCATTGAGCAAGTCAAGAAATTTTAATCACTAAAATAAGAAATATTTTAGAAAATGGAAATAGGAAATGTAGATAGGTATTTAAATAATAAAAACTTCATTAACTTCATTAAGTACATAAAAATTTCAAATGTTTTAAGGAAGTTTACGATTTTAAGTTGAGCTGCATTCAATACAGTGCTGAGCCACATGTGGCCCACTGGCCATGAGTTGGATGGCCTTGCTCTACACAGTAGCCTATTTGTATATCACGAAAACATAACATTAAAAATAGTTATAGTCAAAACTTGATAAGACATTCCCATTAAGCTGTCACCCTTGCTGACCGCCAAGAAATTTGATGGAACGGATCTTCCATATATTAATGGAATGGGCAAGCTCCAATAAGATGCTATCTGCCACTAAAAGCATTTAAACAAATTTTTTTTCGGTATTGTATTTGTTCTCGTTAATCTGCTAGGGGCATGTAAGGTGACTTACACCCTGAAGTTCATCAGTACTGTATATACAGTATAAAATGCTCTCTGTATTCAATTGTAATCAGCAAGTGGGAGAGACAGAGTTAATCATGTCTCTCTCTAAACCTGGTTCACAGCTAGATTGTAGAAAATTTAAAATTGTAAGAACCAGATCATTTCCATTGTTTATTGTGTATCAAGCAAGTAAGGATACTGTACAATAAGCTGTGTGCATTGTGTTTTACACAGAACTGAAAGCAGAGGATCAGAACAACAAATGGACATGTTTTCTATATAGTACTGTACATATATGGTATGTATACTATACTGTAAAGTATACAGTTTTTTAGAAATGTTAAGTATGACTGCTAAACACAAATATACTGTATTTTATTAAATTTAATAAATTCAGAGTTCATTTCCATATCTATACTACACGTGTTTTTGATAAACTATCAACCCCGTTTAGCTGCCAAAATTGTTGCCAAATGGATGGTGGCATCTTATCAAGGTTTGACTGTTTTAAACAATAAGCACATATTCAGCTGGATATACACATAGTAAATCGTAAACCTATAAAACTATCACTGCCATCTTGGAGGATCTGGATTCAATTCAGAGTCTCATAACTGCAGTTTTTCAGATGTCTGGCCCAGTTTGTTAACTGAAACTAAATTAATAAGTCCATAAAACATATGTACAGTTTGTTTAATAAAGGTGCAGACATAGCCCGTAGGAGCAGCAATGACAGGAAGTAGATCACTTACAATGTCTGGAAATTTAGAGCAAAGGCTGCCTATAATGAAATGAACTGTTCTTTTTGCCGTATAAACAGCGATGTGGTAGATTGCGTAGAGGGGGAGAATTTCAATGACATAGGTGACATGATTAATTCCTGCACATTTGTTACTGTATTTTTTGATCGCTTTAATTTTTATAAAACACAAAAAAAACCTCCTTACAATTTAGAAAATCGTATTACTTTAATTAAGGTTAACTTTTATTAATATTTTCTAATTAAATAAAATGCTTATAGGTTACCCCCTATTAATAACTTAAGCTTAGACATAGCCCGTAGGAGCAGCAATGACAGGAAGTAGATCACTTACAATGTCTGGAAATTTAGAGCAAAGGCTGCCTATAATGAAATGAACTGTTCTTTTTGCCGTATAAACAGCGATGTGGTAGATTGGCTCCATGGATCGAAGGACCATTTTGGAATTAATACCGGTGTTGTGGTCGGCTTAATATATACTGTAGTCTCTATTCTTCTGTTCTTTAATAAAATTTTTACATCCAAATAATTGACTTCCTTTCTATCTTCTAGAGTTAATTTCAGGTTGAGCCCATACTGCTCTTTATAGAAGGCCTTCATTAAGTCCACTGCTCTACTCTCATTCTTCCACATTACAAAAACATCGTCTACATATCTACAGTATAATATCGTACTTGTTCTTATTAGAATGCTTATTTGTTTTTCTACCTCCCTTACTACTAGTTTTGCTAAGACCCCTGCCATCGGACTTCCTATTGGGACTCCTTTGACTTGGTGGTAGTAATCCCCTTTAAATGTGAAGGAGTTATGGCATAATAAGTGGGCGTTTTTCTTTACCATACCGACTGCATGAGAACAGAACAATAAGGCGAGCTCTAAAAAATAAGAAAAATAAATTTACGTATATAAGACCACCGACAATTTTTGACTTTCTACGAAATGACAAACATAAATATGACGAGGAGCACAAGTCTGGTTCTGCTCGTTATATAGTCTCATCATGAATCTTCTGCTATATCCATGCTTTCTGCCCCATAAGTATATTCTCTCTAGTTCTCTTTTTCTGTGTGTTTCATTCGAGCAATGCGTTAGGCAATTTCTAAAGTACGCTATAAACGCTGCTTTCTTATAGCTCCATGGATCGAAGGACCATTTTGGAATCAATACCGGTGTTGTGGTCGGCTTAATATATACTGTAGTCTCTATTCTTCTGTTCTTTAATAAAATTTTTACATCCAAATAATTGACTTCCTTTCTATCTTCTAGAGTTAATTTCAGGTTGAGCCCATACTGCTCTTTATAGAAGGCCTTCATTAAGTCCACTGCTCTACTCTCATTCTTCCACATTACAAAAACATCGTCTACATATCTGCAGTATAATATCGTACTTGTTCTTATTAGAATGCTTATTTGTTTTTCTACCTCCCTTACTACTAGTTTTGCTAAGACCCCTGCCATCGGACTTCCTATTGGGACTCCTTTGACTTGGTGGTAGTAATCCCCTTTAAATGTGAAGGAGTTATGGCATAATAAGTGGGCGTTTTTCTTTACCATACCGACTGCATGAGAACAGAACAATAAGGCGAGCTCTAAAAAATAAGAAAAATAAATTTACGTATATAAGACCACCGACAATTTTTGACTTTCTACGAAATGACAAACATAAATATGACGAGGAGCACAAGTCTGGGGTATATAGAATTCCAGCCCGCAACATGGAGAATAACGAAGATGAAGTATATATAGGAGCCACAGCCCGAAATTTCAAGGAAAGAGTGGCGGAGCATAAAGAAAACATCGCTAAAGGCAAACTAAATACAGCGTTAGCGCAGAGGGTTTACCAGACAAACATTAACGTGAAGTGGAACGAGGCGAAAACCATTAAAAGCGTGAGAGATAAAAAAAGACCTAGGGATGAGAGAAAAAATTGAAATATTGAAAGCGTGCAAAGAAACTATGGTGATGAACGTAAAAAGAGCAGAAGAAATGAGTGATGCATGGAAGTATATAATAGAAAACCACCACTCCTAAGAATTGTAAAAATGTATTTAGCACGTGAGGTCTAATACGTATAGGATATGTAAACTTGTTAATATATTTATTATGTATTATTCTATTCCTATGTAAGATGTATATTAGTTTGTATGATAGGGAAACATAAATTCCCTGTAAAACAGTTTTTGTTATATGTAGAATGTTTAAATTTATTCTAAGAAACGGAATTTAAGATTATATAATTTGAATTGTATTCAATTTGAAATTTGTTATGTAGTTCCATTAACCTTGTTTAACTGAGGATGGTATCAAAGTTACCGAAAACGTTTTTAAGTTTGTAGTTTTAAGAAAATAATAAACAAAATATAACTGCAGAAGTGCTTGTGCTTAAGTTATTATCGTATTAAGTAGCAGTTTGAAGGATTGAATTACCCCCTATTAAATAATAATTCTGTATTTGTGAAGAATTACTTCACAAAAGTGATTTTTTTATATTAATAAATGATTAAGTTCATCTTATAAGCAGTAAATTTTATTTGAAAATTTACTTATAAAATAAGAAGTTTAAACTCTTGAATATTTAACATTAGTTAATTTTCAGATGTGTTTCTTACTATATGCATATTATATAATAAATAAAATTTAAAATGTTTAAATGGGACTGAAAATGTTTCTGTCAAAATAGACTTGGAAGATCGGAATGATCTTTGCTTAGACAAATTATTTCTGCATCTTCATCGCTTTAGTCAGTCGTGGAACATCGAGGCGATTTTTTAGGCAATGGGTTCCTCTCTCATGAAATTGCTATAATAATTTATAAATTGTTTTTGGGCTTATTTGAAGTATATTTCCAATATCTTTTGCAGATATCCCATTTTCCCTGTGATGAAAGATTAATTCTCTAATGTTTTTAGATATGATAGGTGGCATGTTTGAATGCTAACTTATCTCAGCTCACTTGAAGAATCCTTCTTATCGCTTGATAATTCAGTTAATGCCAGAAATTTTATGGCTCTAATTAATTTTATTATTATTTGTTAAGTTACCTAATGTATTAATAAAGCTTAAAATTTAATGATATAAAACAAAATAGTCTTTTAGACTGAGAAATCTAAAGCCAATCTAGTATACCTTCCTCCCCCAATGTAGCATCTGACTACATGGACTATACCGATTTGCATTGAACGATCAACTTCTGAGCTGATGAATCCATCTGTTTTTGTGTATTGCACGAAAGCTGAATCGTTTCCAATATTGTCTACACTTTATTAAACAGACCGTACATATAACAAAAGATAAAATTAGGAGAAAAGTACTTGTATCTCTGTCAACTTCAAACCAAACACTTTATAGCAGTAAACTTAATAAATATTTTTTTAACTTGCAAAATACTTTTGGTTATTCCCACCTTCAACACTTTACAAAACATACACAATAATTTGAAATGTTAATTAAACATTGTTATTAGTTTTTACCAAAATAATTTTCAAATAAACTCAATATTAAAATTTAAAATTTATATTATATGAATATGTTATGCCTAACAAAGTTTATTTCAAATTTCATGAACCATTATTAATAAAAATATAGCATTTTATGTTTACATTATTAATTATACTAATTCAATTTTTATATTATTTTTTGTACAAATTCCAATAAATTATTATTAATATTGTTAAAGTGTAACATTTCATGTCCTTATTATCAATTAATAAACTACTCTTTTTTATTTTACTCTTATGCATACGACTTAATTATAAATTTAGATTATAATTTGTTTATAGTATAATTCTATGTACTATACAAATTTTCAGATGGCTTGTCATTAATAATATTCATATATTTTTATCTCTTTTTAATATTTTTATTATATCGTTTATATATTCATCTTCATCTTTGTCAACTCTTTTTATCACTTTTGACTCATCCCATCTGATATTTATATCCAATTCATAAAATTTTTTTATTAGTGCAGTTTTTATATTTTCTGTCATATTTATGTTCTTTAATTCTGTCTTCTAAGCATCTTTTTGCGACTAATGTAAAATTCTTTTTCTTTGACTTTATTACAAGCTATCGGTATTTGGTATACAAATATTGTAAACCTTTGCTGAGCGCGGATTTGCAGAATGCGATTTTGCATATATGCAATATCTTAATTGTTTCCATTTAATTTGTCCAATGCTAGAATTTCATTTATATGCAGTACGCTGATGAGCACATGGGTATCTGCAACGATACCCACACGATCTGCCAACCTGCTTGATGCTGCTTGCTAGCTGAGTGACCCAGGCCAAGTTGCTATCATTTCACTCACGTTAGCAAAGCTATAATCACGTATTTATCAGTGTTTATCCTCTTCTCCTTTTGCATTTGTATTTCTTTTAATTTCAAAAATTCAGTATGACATCTAAGAGGAAGAATGAAAATGATAAAGCAGCAAAAATGATACAAAGTTTTGACATTATCTCAGAAAATTGAAATTTTAGATAAGTTGAAAAATAGTACATGTGTTTCATGATTTGCAAGAGAACAAGCTATAAATGAATCAAGCATAAGAACACTTTATGAGAAGCATTGAAAAACTCTGCACTGCTTACTGCAAAACTTTTAAAAAGTTGCATCAGTCATTATCGCAAGCAAAAATCATCAGCTTTTTAAAAAATAATTATATCATGAACTTATTTATTAAGCAGTAATAAAAATCCTTTTAATTAACATTTGTTTCATTTTCCCCCTTTAAATACAACAATATTTAGGTTTGTTTAAACTATACATACTTTCTTAATTTGTATAATACTTTCTTAATTTGTCATAAATGTTATAGGTAACTATTTTTTCCATAGAAAGTTAACTTTGCGGAATGCGATTTTTGCCATGTGCACAATGTATTAATGACATAATCCCCGCATTCAGCAAGGGTTTACTGTACTGATAGATTGTAATTTTGACTCCTGATTTAGATTTCTTGTGTTTTTTATCTTTATCATTTTTCAATTTCCCAAAGATTGTGGGTTCTCTCTTGGTTACAAAGTTCTTCATGTTTTCTTTTGCTAATTTTCTAACAGTTTTATATTTCATCATATAGTAGGGGACTTTATTTACTTGTTTCTTTAATAAGAGATTTCTTTTGTTTCCTTCATTTTGATCTAATTACTTACTGTATGTTCTTGTCTAGCTGTCTTTTAAACAATGTGAAATGTTCAATTAATATTTCAAATTGTTTTATATGTTTTTGTAAAGCACTGAAGATGGCAAATAGCCAAAAGTACTTTGCAAACCTTAAACTTAAAAAATAACTGCTTAATCTTATAAAAAAATGTAAAAAATCAATTAATACAGCACTGATAAGCAGAAATCAACATAAAAACAGTTTATGATATGAAGTACCTTTGAAAAATTCCATCATCAGCACAATATATCGTATATTACGGAATGGAATTAGGTATCAAACATCTTAACAACTTATATGATATTCTTAGAACAAATTCAAAAAATTTTTTTAAAAATTAATAATTTACAATAAATAGGTATAAGTGATGTAACAATATTACTAGAAAAAACTTAAAAGATATACAATATTTAGATGTTACAAGTAATAAATGCTAGAACTTATATTAAAATTATTTACTTCTGATTTACACTATAGCACCATGTTGGTGAAACATTTTCTGGGGGCCTATCATTAATAGGATCTTCGTGTTTTTTCTCTTTTTAAAATTTCAAGCCCTTCTGTTAAATAATTGTCTTCATAATTGTTAACTCTTCATCCCATTTAATCATCCCATTTAATACTTACATTGTTTTCATAAACTCTTCTTGATAGAGCGGTTGTGGTATTGCCTTAACAGTTATTTGTTATAGGTAACTATTAAGGTAGTGTAGTATCTGTTATAGGTATCAGATACCTGTTACAGGTATCAGGATATCTGTTATAAATAGAGGTGAGGATAAAGAAGAATCATATATAGGTGTAACAGAAAGAAGTTTGGGTGAGAGATTAAAGGAACACTGAAATGACATTAAACAAGGCATATAATGATTCATCCTACTATTAATAATAATCAAATTAATCTAAGCACAAAAGTAGGTATAATGATTCATCCTACTTTTGTGCTTACAAAGGAACATCGCACCCGATGTGTCTGGGATTTTGCCGATATTTTTTTTCATCTGAAAGAGCATAAACAGTAGATGAAGAATCACCCCTATATTGGGGACCACTACTCTAGCGTTTTCGAGAAAATCACCCCTATATTGGGGGCCACACTCTAGCGTTTTTGAGAAAATTCTTTTGAAATTTCAGAAATTTTTTGTTTTACTTAAATAGTGAACGCTCGGACATTTGACTAGATGTAGTGGCGAAGTGGCTACGTCAGGGTCCCGACGGTCTGAGAGTGTAGGTTCGATTCTCGGTACTTTCTTAATTTTTTTCCTCTCTAAACTTTTGCACTTTTTAAAGTTTACATTATA